>JAULBW010004639.1:0-127480 GCA_032358265.1 Vaucheria bursata | reverse complement strand
ACAGATATCTATAAGTTTCTTCTTGTGTGTTTGTTTAGTAATACTCATTGCCGTTGAATAGCAACAGTACTTACAGTAATTTTCCAATTAATAATAGTTAATGTTCATGTCTTTGTTGACTTTTGTCAAAATTTAGTGCTGCCATTACTTCTTTCCAGCTGCATTTGCTTTACTTCTTCATATTATTGTAACAAAAGGAAGCTTAAGAGTAGTATTATTGATGAAGAGCAATTCAGAAGACAGACAAAAGAAAGAGGCAAATAGTAAAATTAAGTTGAAAAGTCCAATGGCTAATATGTGCTTTAACTTGTGACATGTGTAAAACTGGACATATCCAATATAAATTTGGCTCATGTTTACAGTTCATCATGTCCTACTCACATGTCATAGCTCAAATATAAGCACAGCAGTCAGTAATAGTATGCTAATTGGCACACTAGACTAGTCAGCTTGAATATACACTAGTAAATACAGAAACTATGAAAGCACAATATATAAGAGGCAGCACTGGCATTGAACACATATGTATCTGCATGAGCTTAAGATTTATACTTAGCCTTTACTAAATATTGCTTTAGAATTCAAAATCCTTCTACACCTTGTACCAAACATGAAGGTATTCTCTACACTTTTGTTTATTCTCAATGTTGTTTGTTAAGACTTGCAAAGAAAAGGATGGAGTTAGAAAGAAAATGAACATAACAATGGACATGGATTAACAACAATAGCAAAAGAGGAACAAAAGAAGGAAATGTAAAGAAGTGTATTAACTTTTGTGCATTTTCACTAATGAATAAAAACATAAACATGAAATATAAATGAACTTTTTATGACTACTTGAACTTGATAACTAGATGCATTCTCATTGGTTGGTTTGTGAACATTATAAAGTAAATATGGAACATAAGTTCCCATAGGTTGATCTGTTGAGCATCA
Organism: Vaucheria bursata; assembly: GCA_032358265.1. NCBI lineage: Eukaryota > Xanthophyceae > Vaucheriales > Vaucheriaceae > Vaucheria > Vaucheria bursata. The sequence continues at coordinate 126,544 of JAULBW010004639.1, read as the reverse complement.
TAGAAATATATGGAACAGAACGTATGATATAAAACAATATAGGACATGCTGATTTAAAGAATAATTGCAGTCCCATTGATTCCCATATCTTTATATTGCATATAAATTTATTCTCTTGTTCATAAAAAATATATCAAAAAGCTTGAATTCGAAAAAAACTTTCAGGCAACAAAAAAAGCTATATAAATGCTTCAAGTTCCGCAGTACAAAACTAGAGATTTACATTGCTGGCTAAAGCTATAATACTGATGTACTATACCCAATAGATTTTTTTGTAGAGTAGATCATTTCGTAAATGCTCCATTGCGATACAGCAATATTATAAATTCAACTTAATGTGAGCATGGCTAATCTAGTTTTAGCAAAAAAGTACATTCGTTTAATGCTGGACAAACATGAAAATTTCCCCCATGGAACGAGACAGCAGTTTTGTGCAAGTAGCACTGCGGTACATGGATAGATAGCGCAAACAGAATTTTTTCGCGGAAAGTAAAAGTATTATGCATTTAATACCGTGTTTTGCATGGATTTCCTTTAAATTACTTTATATAATATTCATAGCTTATGCCTGTATTGCTTTAAATCATGTTTCCGAGTAAAAAACAAATATAATTCCATTGCAAAAGAACAGTGAACTTCATAAAATTTTTGTCTCAAACATATGTTAATTGATATTTATTGATATCTCATTCAATAAGTCAATATGAATAACTGATATTGGCAATTACAGGTCAATAAAATAAGGACAGTAATTCCAAGGTTTATGAAACGCGTTAAATAGCCATGCAATAAGAAATCGTCTTCAAGAACTCCAGAATTCATCTTGTAGATGATATTTTCAATTCTGTATTCAACAGCATTTTCACCTTTCATCTTCGTGTATTTTTATATTTAAGAAATTATCACGTTAAAGTTTTGCAGAGAATTTTAATGTTTTAAAAATAGTTTAAAGCTTTCCATTTGCATAGCAAACTAAAATTAATTATTTTACCTTGTTCAATAAAAATCATCTAATGTAAAACAATTCTAATACTTGAGTTTTTATTGCTTACTTAAAAGTAAAGGTTATTTCACTCTTTTTAAACCGTATGCAGCGTGAGTGTTGATGAATCTTAAACTCTATTGCATTATCCAAATCTTACTGTGGTTGTTCTAACCGCTAATGCATAATAGTTGACTTGTGAAAAACTTTCGCTTACGCAGTAAGCAACTATTGTGTAGTTTTTAGTGGTCAGTAGGAAATAAAATTAGCTGAAGTTAAAGTTTATGCTCATGCTATAAGATTCAAAATTAGTTTAAACCAAATTGCACACAGTGCTTAGCATAACTTGTCAGCAAAAGCATTGAAATATATTCTGCATGTCATATTCGAAATATATGGATAATTTTTTACGTAAGTTATAGCATTTAACTTCTAAGCGACATATTCAAACTTTTCCAGCATCTTCAATCTGATATGCAATTGCAATTGCAATAAAGATTGCTTGAAAAGCAACTGAATGTTTTGCTTTACAATTCCCTTTTAATTTTGCATAGCACAAGTTGAAAATGATTTATACTTTTTGATAAATAATAGTTTTATCAGTGTCTAGGGAAAATCTTGCAAATTTTAAACGGGAACTATGCTCTGCAGAAAACTGTCTTCACATCTGCGAAGCTTTCTATTCATAGGCGAGGTAAAAGTTAAAAAACATGCAGACGTATCGAAAATCTGCCCCACACCTTCATTGATCACCCATAATAGCCTTTCGCTAAAGAATTATTATCAAAATACTTACTCTTTGACCTTTCATTGATATGGCAAAATCTTCTTGTCTGCCTCAAGGTGACGCAGAGATGAATTCCATTTTATACTTGCATATCAGAATTTTGAGCATAGATTTCGTTTAAACTGGTCTTGAAATATTATAGTTTGTACTATTGAACCTTGGAGGTAATTATAATCATTCTGTTCAGTTTCAACTTTTAATTATATGCTGATAAACAAAAATCGAAATTCAAAAGAATTGTATGTCTATAACACTAGTAAAACTGTTGCCATTTTTCAGGTTTATGTAGTAGCTAGGTTTCTTTTTCTAATAAAACATTTGGAATATAGCTCATAATTTTTCTTTTCATAATTCAAGACATACTACATCACTCAAGTATCATTCTAGCCTCGAATATTTAAGTTTCATTACCTAAGTGTGGAAATTTTGTAAAAAAATTACTTCAACTTGAACTTTTCAATTTACAATTATTAAATTTTTTGCGTAGGGAGACTTCAGCTTTAGTAGTGCTTTTGCCCAACAATTTGATCATGCTAATTTTGGATATGTGCCTAAAATATGGGCGACATCGTTAGATTCGAGAAAAGAAGTTATTGATAGGTATAACGCACAGGTTAGTGCTGGATGTTACAGACATATCAAATTTGGAGGTAAGTCGATAGTTACTGTGTTGTTCAGCCAGAAAAAACTTATGCTTGGAGCAATGAAGCTAAGCAAACAATAAAGCAAACGAAAGAAAGAAAATCTAACCTAATTCAAAAATATACGTGCGTACGGCAAGTCATCACATGGAGTGATTCTATTGGCTAAGCCATGCTCCAAATGCAAGTATCTAATTGGCTCGTAAATTGATGGCTTTGGCATGCTCACACTTGTCAATTTTTGTTCATGTACAGCTCAGTTCATTTTTTTCATGTACAGCTCACAAGTCAAATGTCGGCACATCTAAGATTCATAAACGTATTTATCAATATCCAATTGAAGTCGATGTTTTAAAAGGAAAAAAGTAAACATATGTTTTTGGCCAAATTCAAAAGAAAAATAAAGCTTACAGTTTATTGGATGTTAATGATGTGGCTGCAACAACAATATACATACGTATCTTACTTTTAGGGGGGAACCAATAGGGTACTTATTATCAAAGTGCAGCTGAAAGAGTGAACAGATGCAACAGTCACATGAACCACTGAATAAATAGTTTGATTGGCTTAAAATTGACTCATTTTAATCATTAGTTTATCATATATAGCAATTTTTTTATATAAAGAATTTTCTGTAAATGTACTTTTATTTATAATAAATGAACGAAAATGTCATTTTGTGCTCAAGATCAGCTCCAGAAATCTCAGATACAATTATTTTTGAATGTATCAAACTTTGGATATAACAAATCAATTCAGTGGTTTTGAAAGATTTTTTATATTTGAACTTTTATCTGCTTTAAATGCATACGTACATACGTACACTTATATATATGTAGATATTGATGACACGAATATATTGACAGTGCGTACTACAAATCCAAATGTGCCATAAAATTGGACAATAGTAGTACATACCATGGCCACTGAATAAATTCGTTTTATGCGAAATTTACTGCTTTCACAAATTTAGTTCATTTGCCTATTTTTACGCAGATAACTCTCGAAGGGCTTGAAATGCGAGGAATAAAAGTTATCCATGAAATCGATTGTAACTTTCTTTTTCCAAGAGATTTTGTGTACAATGGAAATGAATCGGATGAAAAGATGAAGAAGTACAATCAAATTAGGAATTTTCCATTTGATGCCATCGTATTTCAATTTCCTCATGTAAGTCATTTTTTGCCTATTCTTCCAAATATATAAGTATATATTATATATATGTCTATCTTTACCTCTTTTACTAAGCAGTTTAAAAATTTCCATCCACATACATATGGATATGCATATTAACCATCAATTTTATGATTTAGAAATTTATAAATTTGCTTCCAACTAAATATTTTAATGTATGCTTATTGGAACATAAGTTTATACCTACGTACTATGATGTAATCAATTTTTTGTAGATGCGCATTGCAGTAATAATTACACTTGAAGCTAAATTTCTGATGCAACTACATTTGTACAAGTTATTAAGCTGCCAATACTGAAACTTTGGCTGTATATAGCAAGGACCAGTTCCCTCATATAGAACATATTGAGAAAACAACACTATAGAAAAGACTTCAGAATATTTTTAAATTTAGTTAAGCGATTGCACGCGCAACTTCATGTCTATTGGATATTGCACCGAGTTTAACTTACTGTTATATTGACCATTCTGAGCTGATTAGGTACTATGAGCGAAGTTCCGGGTATGAGGGGGAGGGGTCACGAATAAGGACTCAAGTAGGTTAAATTTGGCATAATATTCTATAGACATGAAATCACGCATGCTAGGATTATGATCACTTACCCTTCACAATACTAACGTAGCGTATGATGATAACCTTTTATAAATATGACAACTTTTCATATATATTCTTGCGTGTAACCTTTCACCATAAATGAACTCATTATGAGCTGAAAGGTCATGAAAAATTGTTTATCCTCAATGACATTTAAATTTTCAAAATCCTTCTATACTTTATCATCATGAACTGCAATTTTACTAGCTTAATATATTGATAATATAAAGTGTTCTATAATCATTTCCTATAGTGGCATTTTCTCAAGATGTACTATATGAGGGAACTGGTCCTTGCTACATACGGCTGATATATCACTACTAGGAATCCTGTTTGAAATATCTCTCTTCACCCAAGACTTGAAAAACAAAAAATCCAAAATCGCTTAGGATGGCTAACATGACAATATGGCCTTATCTTGCGTACATTTTTTAACCTTCAGACGCATGGAGGAAAAATGAAAATTAGCCATCAGAGGGATTTACTCGAAAGCTTTTTCGAAAATGCAGCTGGGCTTCTAAATCATTATGCTGGGCTTGATTGTACTCCTCGATCAGGTTCGGATTTGTAAGTTTTCTATATTCTTGGCTTGAATATAAAATTAATATAGCTTTTTCAACCCATTGACCAGATATTATAGAAAAATAGCAAAAAGGCTTAAAATGTGAAAAATTGTAGTATAATATTTTACCTTGCGGGCATTATGAGTGGTTACGGTTTGTATGATCATAATTTAAATACATATATTTTTTTTATATATCAATGTATGTATTTGTTTCAATTGCTTTATTCGTATATTTTTCTGGTACATAGATCCGAGAGAAATAATTGTTACATTAGCGAAAGGTCAGGGTGGTACACGGACAGATGGACAGTACCGTAGAAAATGGGGAAATACGTGGCAGGTACTTTTTAACCTTCTATATACCCATATGTACCCCTTATGAACTCCATTTTACCCCATATATACCCTTCATAAACCTCCATATACCCCATATGTACCCTTATATCCCCCTCTATACCCCCATGTATACGCCTCACGCTCCCCTGTGTACCCTCATCACACTTACTTATATCCCCTTATATTGGTACTCTCTCTCCCACCACACACCCCATATAATGTGCCTGTAAATTTCATATCTAAAATATAGGAGAAAAAATTTAATTTATTTTAAAACTTCATTGTAAAAATGAATTTCAACTAAATAACTGATTATTTATAAAGTATATTGAGAGGCGATATAACAAATTGAAAAATTATAATTTACAATTCACATTTCAAATGTTTTAAAATATGAGGAGTAATTTGGCATGAGAAATGATTGTATTATAAATCCTCCTCCCAAGCGTAATTACTGAGTAAATCAAATTGATAAATTATTTAAATTAAATGAGAACAACTGAAATATTAGGGAAATTAATTAACGTTTAAATTTACTAATTTTCATATAGTATCATCAAATCCGTGTTATTAAGACTAGTGTTTTATAGTGTAGACAGTAGAGAAAGAAGGTAGGAGAGAGAGAATGATATTATAAACTAAAGTACACAAACAAACTTCAACATAGAATTGTTCTAGAAAGCTGTTCTGTAACTGCCCATTCAAATTAAGGCTAGTCTACTAGATAGTATACTATGCTAGTCTACACCGATATAAACTAATATATAGCTAATAACATTGCTAGATATTATAGCACATACAAGTAACACAGATAAAAAATTAGAGTACTTTCATCAATATTCATATAATTAAGTTTTCAGCAAATATATTACAAGATTCCCTCAATTAGTACACATTCTACTAAACTTGATCTACTCAGGATACTATTCGTCGAGTATGGTACATCTTTATATTCAGCGTTACACCAACGAAAATGTCCAATTCAAATTAAAGTATTTTTTTTCAAGTTTTGAAAAGGTATGGTTGATGTAGGCCCATTGGTTTCTATAAAACTGTAAAATTACTAATGGCATTAAAATTTGTGTTTTTATGTTTAGATTGTCGAAATGGCAGCTAGATCGGGTCTTATTCTGAAGGATTCGAGGGTTTTTGAGGATGAAGAGTGGTTTGAACTTGGCTATAACAGCAGAGGATACAGGTATATATGCGTACATCAGTGTACAATGTTTAGACCGGAATATTTGCAACAATTAACGTGATGATTGTAAACTCTTCATGCTGCTTACATCTACGAAAAGAATAATAAAATTGCACAGAATGTACCTATGTATATTCATTGAGTAGATAAGTTCTTTTCAGTATGTATACTGGTATCTTACTATTCTGAGTAGAGAAATTTGAATGCCAGCGTGCAAATTTTGATGCATGGAATATATTATTTTGGGAATAATTTTTAAATTCGACCTGAAAAAAAATGAGTGATTTTGCAAAATAAATGAATATTAACAGTATTTATGTAAATATATTATATCTTCTTATTTGCAGGTCTACTGGCGATCGAAGTTTTCATATCAATTCCTCAGTTACGCATGTATTCGTATTAGAGGGTTGTGGGGTTTCCTCTATAGAAGCTCATGAGGTGATTTAAATACATGCATATATACATGCATACAAATGACATTACTGTAGAGAACAAATTTGAAACAATCACAACTACCCTCAAATTTTACTCGTATTTCAAAGCTATAATTCGAAAAATTACCCGATTGCTTTATTCGAGGGAAATTTGGCATGTTGAATATACAAGTTCTTTTATTTTTCAGCATGTTCATGAAATCAGCTTTTTCTGTGGATCCGTTCTGGCTGTACAAAATATGCTTAGCACTATGGATAAAAGGGACGATTACGATGTAACTTTGGTAAGAAACATTAAACACACTTATATACATATATTTTTGCCAAAAATTGACATTTTTATGGTTATAATTTTTTTATTTTGGTTCTAATGCTTGTTCAATGTTGAATATTCAATTTGCATGCCAAATTTGAGCAGATTGCTATACAGTCGATATTCCAAATATCGATGATCTAAATGATATATTCTATTATTCAATAGTTTTACCAATTCACCAACCTCTCTAAGATTGTCTATATTTATATATATTTCTGTACATTCGATTGACAAAATTTTTTCGGCATAACTGGCAGTATCGACTTGTAGAATATCAATGGCATAACTGTACATGTGAATTTTAGGTTGCCCAGAGCAGTGGCATTAAGTATTTACATAAATTTCTGCATGAAAGTTGAAGTTGAAGGCTTCAAAGATACTGGAATATCTACTGTACTAGTAGAAGTAGGTCAAAATCCATAATTTTTTATTTTTTGCCTAGAGCAGCATTGTACTCAGTATATTTTGAACAATCATTGACTTTCAACAAAAAGCCTTCTTGATTGAGTTTTACCTACAATAAAGTTGAAATTTGTCAAAAATTTACATCAAATAGAGAAATGCATTCTAATCAATTATGTTAAGAGCAGTTTTAGTGGTGCACAGAAGTGATAGAGGGATAGAATTAGAACAGAGAAGAGTATAAAGGCAGAGTCTAGACAAAGAAAAAGGGATATTAATGATTTGCAGATGGCAAATCTACTTTAACATGAATAGCATTCTAGAATGTTCTTTGACTGCACAGAAAAGGGTTGCCACTAGTATACTGGATTGTTTACTTTACTAGTTTGTATCAATATAAACTAGCACATAATCAAACATAGCTAGCAATATCTTAGCATTTGATACCTTCCTAACAAGTGCCGCCTGTACGGTTCTATTTCTTTGAAACTAGCTTTTTGTGTTTCTTATCATTAGTAATAGCTTAAAATTATTGAATGCTGAAGGCTCAGTTTTAATTCAATTTATTTAGTACCTTTGATAAAGAATTTTATCAGAATTAATTGCAGAATTGCTTTATTTCAGATGCTGACAATTTTTTCTATTTTAATATTTGTTCTGTGACTTTTTGCTACAGAATTGATTTTTAAATAATAAATTATTTTTACGACTAATTGCATTGAATAGAACAATCATATTAATTAATTCGGTTTAAAAATTATATATTTTAAGAAAGTGTTTTATTTCAAAATAGGTTGAATTAGCTATGCGTCATCTTGAAAATGGCGGAATCAGTAGTGATGAAAAAATTGCTAGGATTTGCACAAATCATTTTGATGAGGTAAAAATATCATTTTAGTGCTTAACCTTAGAACCACAATTTAGAAAAGGTCTTAAAAAATTCCAAGTTGAATTAAAAGGTAGAAAGTGTAAAATTCAGGTCTAAGAAACTCTAACAGGTTATTTTATGCTCTTTGGGAGAGGGGGTTCTTTATAAGTCAAACTGGTGTTGAGAAGTTCTTTTAAGGAAAATTTAAGAATTGCTGGGGAGTTCTTTGATCAAATCTTTTAGATGTAAACATTAACCACATGCGGCGGCTGGGGAAAAATGCTAAGCTTAATAATATTCGTTTCACTTGTTACAAATAAAAGAATAATTTTTTTCATTTTGACGTTGCCTACAAAATTTCAAAGCAAAAAATAAAGAAAAATTGTTATTCCTCTGGTGTTTACAATATTTTTAATGCCCTAAATTTGTGCAAATTACATTCATCTATCAGTAATGCACTTATTCACTAACTTTACATACTGTGGTTAAAGTTCTTTTTCATTGTTTTATCATTATTTTACTTGACATTATTCGAATGTTTCGATTTATTTTTATGATATAATTTGAAAGCTTACCATTCTTCATGGAATGCTGCGGAACACTAAAATGCCTCCAAATCATGGGTTAATCAGGAAAGGCCTCTTTGAATTAAATTGAATGCAAACTATTTTTATTGGATGATATTTTAGTGGCAATTTCTGTATTTTGTGGGTTTCTACGGAGTTTGGTAACTTTTTAAATAATTTTTCTTATTCAGATGCTATTTCGGAGTATTGTGCTAGAAACTGGAAAAGAATATGTTCGTCCAGAAAACATTCAGTTTCGGGAGCTTTACATTGAGCCAGTCACATCACCAGTTGAATCTGTGGAGTCTGCGACAAATGAAATTCCTCTACAGGTACAGTTCCTTGACACAGTTACAGTTAATATTTTACAGATATAAGTCCATTTAATGTGTTACAGGATATTGCAACTTGATACAATTACAGTTTACCATTTGCAGGTACAGGTTCTTTTTTGAGTTACAGGTTATTGTAAAGGGACACTTTAACTTTTTTAATAAAATAAGCTAACATATTCAATTTATAGGTTGATGTTTAAAAAATATCGATGCATTGTCTTGAATCTCTTTAAGCTAATAGGAAAAAGTTCTTATGCGTAAGCATTTACAACAAATAAGCGCATTTTTTATCCACAACTTTCAAAGTATGAATATGCCCTTTTAAATCTTCGTTCATGAGTGATGCATTTATTATTAAAATCCTTTTTAGTGATCAGTTATCCACATTTACCAATTAATTCATGCTGATTCTCCTAGATAGCATATTTGAGAGAAGTCTGTAGTTTACCCTATTTTGCATATATTCTAATTAAATTTACCATGATAATGGAAATAGATTTCAATAAAAGAAAATAAAATTGTTTTTTTTACTTTATAATATTATATGTATAATGAAATTTTATGAATAATTGATGCAGAGGTTTAGTCCAGAAATATGCTATCACTAATAGATTAAAATCTGTATGCATTTGATTTTTTGTGCATTATCTAACAACATATATACCACGTTCCTTCGAATATAGCAACATATTACTTTATCCGATTAGAATGCCATGTTGCCATCTGAGCATCAATAGGACGATACCACTCTTAACCAGTGATTTACAATTAGTTACTGTTTAAAATCCATGAATATTATTATTAATTAATTATGTTTCAGTATTCTGACGATAATCTAAGCATGAATTATTTGAATGAAAAACATGGCATTCTATTTGAAGTGTTGTTCTGTTTGATGGTGCTCTATTTGACCTTACTTGACGTCAATTCCCAAATTGCAGAGTTTTGATTGCAGTAACATGTTTTTATATTTGGAGGAAAAGTGTAGACCTTTCTAGCCATATATTTGTTTGCATTGATGCGGAGTAATATGGAAGAGTTAATGCAAGTTAGTGTGTTATTGATTAACACGTTTTGATTTAATGCTAACATATTGTTACTAAATTTCAAATAACGCGGGAAAAATTAAAAGAAGACAATTTTTCCATCAGAAGCGATAACTTTTTTTATAGCATATGGATAACTCTAAATACCAAAGTATATTAACCATTTCTTGATTATAGAATTTCAGAGTAAATTTCTGCAAGAATTCAAACTTGAAGTATCATTAATTTATATTATCTTTCCTTATTTTCTCTGTCTCTGTGCTGCATCAACATCTAATCTTAAAATGTTAAATGTACTATTCTAGGTTGCGCTATGCGGCTTTCGAAGAAATTCAAGCACAAAGAGCAAACATGAAATTTATGAAAAAAGAAGAAGAGTAAAATTGGGATTTCGAATTTCATATTCAGCTGAGGGTTTGGATACTGCATTAAGCAGAGACGGTTCTGTACAGCTGTTGATGAACTGCAGGGAAAAATTAGAATCTGTTATGGGAGTAGAATATATGTGATTCTTTCATCACCTCACAAGAAATAACAATACTGCTAGTTTAATTCTTTACTACTTTGATAGTAAATTTAAAATTGTATAAAAATTAATCTTTACTGAATGCCTATCCTTTTTAAAAAAATTGATTGTTCTGAATATTGGCTTAAGTAATTAAAACTTGCTTGAGATAAACTATTGTATGTCAACAGCATGAAAACAGGAAAATTGTCATATTCGTTTCTTGCAAACTTCAAGAAATTTTTAAAATAACTTTATTATCTCAAGCTTAGAGCATTAGCAATAGCGGCAGTATGAAGTGACGTATTTTACACGATAAAGATTTGTCAACAACGTGAATTTGAAATTCGACTTCAAACTTGATAAATATACTAACCTGTAACAATGAAATGCTCTCTTGTCATTGGTTTCAAGTTAGGTACTACTTACAAAATGTTTGCTTTATAAGAAATGCTTTTTTGTTCCTATTACAGCATTATTTATCACTTTTGCTGTTTTCGTTGCCTCCTCAGGCAGAAATTTCAGTAATGCTTCATTTTTTAAACATGACAAAAAGTCTTTGATTAATTTTTACTAAACTCATGATATTGTTTTAGAAATGCAGGAACAAGTACTCGACTTGTCTAAATCTTGATTCTTGACTCTGAAAAAGTACGCGTTTCTAGATATAATATTTATACTTGTTTTTAAGTCATGCAGAATGACTTGATAATATATTTGTGCTTTGCATTTTTTGGCTGTGTTTGGTGGTGGCATGCAAATGCATAAATTTCTACAAAGTTTTTAGTACCAAAAAACAAATAAATCATAAAAGTCAGAGAGTCAAAAATTATCTTTCTGCAGGTTCTTTCGTTTCAAATCAATAAATCATAGTTTTTAAAATTTAAGTTTCAAAATCAGTTCAATATGACTCAAAATTTTTTAGGCATTTTACAGTTTTCATGTTGGAAGGAAATATATTTCAATTATATTAAGAATAGTATTGATATTAGAGATTAAACAATTTTATACATCTATCAGAGCCAGTTTTGTTCAATATTCAAAATTCAGAACAGTTTAAAAGCTTTAAAATCTTTTTTCTATGAGAAGGCAAATATGTACTTGTACTGTTGCAGCTACCAAATTAATAAGGTAAAAATTTGAATTTCTTTGAAATTATCTGATATAGAATAAGCAACTATATTATTATTAAAATAAAAACTTTACAAACAATAATGTACAATAAACTTCAAATGTAGAATATTATACCCGAAAATCAAAATTTTGCTTATGTATTTAAAATAAAAGTTTGCTAAATGAAACTTGTTATGTATCCAAAGTTCACTTAATAGATACAAGAAAAATAACCATTTGACTTACAGCAAATTTGAAAAAGTAGTTTTTATATATTTTTAAATTTGTAAAAATCAATAAATCTTTTAAGCATTTTTATAAACAAATAACAAATGGAATATAACAATACATTATGTTGGATGCATATTTGTAGATTGAAATATATTTATGGCAAGTAAATTAAAATCAACTTGTTTTGTTTTTAATCAATTCTTTATCTCTTCTACTTGTGCAACTTTTTTCTGTAATGTAACAACTTAAACAATATTTGAAAATACTTTTCTAAAAGAATAATTTTATCTATCACTGAATAATAATTTATCCACGTAATGTCTACTTTAGTATGATATCCAATGATGATATACTGATAACTAGATCTTTAGAGTGTGAGTAATACTGATTGTTTTATGTCCAGTCATAGCAAAGCCAAATTCTTTTAGGATGCTGATATGTGGTACATGCAACAATTGCATGAAATATACAAATGTAGTTTTTGCTGTATCACGTAAATACAACTGCTTTGCAGTATGACTTAAGCATCCAATCTTTGGCAATCCAGCATATCCTTTGCAAATTGAAGAGCTGGTGTTTTGTAAATGACAGCTACATGTTGACATATTTGGACTATGAGTGAGCACTGGATAAAATATATGATCAACTTTGTTTCCTCTTATTCGCCTGGCTAATAAATAGTTTTATTGTATTTGAATGATGTCAAGACTAATTAATTGTGCTAATGCATAAGCCATGAAGCAAGAGCAAAACAAGGAGTACAAAATATTATACAAATAATGCATTTATATTAGCCTTGTCTCATGTGTTAATGAGAATGAATCTTAACACCTTACAACTTATTTTACATGCATGCAAGATGAATTAGATCAAACCATAAATACAACTTCCTGAAAGAATTGTACATAAATAAATATTGTAACATATAGGTGAATCATGATTCTAAGACAAATCACATGGTGAAAACATTAGATCCTGACAAATGATAATGAAAAAATTGAAGTGTTTTTGAGTTCTTTAGTCGAAAGTGATCATGCATTTGATTTTTGGGTTAGCCTTTATTGACAAGAAACTTCTTGTCTTTACTGTCAAAATTGATTTTTATTTATTCAAAATATATTAAAAAAATTTCATGGTGTAGCGCACGCAAAACTTCAATTGCACAGATATCACTTCTGTGGTATTTGGATCACAACATGCAATTCAAATGTAAGCTTGTGCTCAGGTTGAAATGGTGAAAAGTGTTTAGCAGCTACATCTCTGTGAACTTGCTCCATGTATCAGATGAAATATCAACTGAAAACATATGCAACAGCCATAGTGATTGCATGTAGATGGAATCCAGCAAAAATGCATAATATCGGCATTTTTTTCTTTAAAGCCGATTTTAATAATTATAATTCGCGACGCTCAACATAAACATTTATGTAACTGTCAAATTTTTAAAGGTTAAATTCCTAAAAATCATGAAAAAAAATTGACAATTAATTGCTTCGCATTGGAGAAGCACGGCTCCACCTTTTTAAAATGCCTAGATTAGCCTTTCGGAAGATCTTAGTAGTTGTAAAGCATACCCCTTATGAGATGTACAGTCAGCTTAAGGCCCAGGGGAAGGCTCCACTTGCTTTGCGCTGGGCTAGGTTAAAAAATCGCTATATGATTCATAGGGAATGCGTTGCAGGGGTGCAGGATATTCTGGAGAAGCATAGTGTGCATTACAGTGTTGTAGGACGCGAGGAATTGGACAGACAGCATATTGCTGGTGCTGACTTGGTGCTCTCTGTTGGAGTGAGTCAATATAATGAATCTTTCAAGTAAATGAATGCTTCCACTACTACGAGGAGTAAAAAAATTCTAGCATCTTGGTTCTATTATATATAGAAATAATATCTATTACATTTTCAATACAAGCAACTAATAACTTTGCGGAACCAAGTTCGAATTCGAATTTTGAAAAGGGGCTGAGTTATAATTTCGGAAAGGCTCATGCTCGATAATAAATCGTGGAAATAATTACCTATGCTGCCTTTTCTGGTGCTTTAATTTAAAAGCCTTTTTTGGTAAAAACTGAATATTTTAGCAACTACTATTGTAATCAATGAATCAGACTACAGAATGCCAGAAATTCTGCCTTAGTTAAAAATCAGTTTCATATTTACTTTTTTGTCATGTTGGCTAAGAAGTTAAAATAAATTTTGTTTATTTGCATAGATAAATTTTTTTCTAAGTTTAACCTGTAAGATAATGTTTAATTTTCCAGTTTCAGTGAAGTATTTCAAACTTGTTTTTTCAGTGTTTTTAAATCTTTCTTGCATAAAAAAATTCAGAACCTATATTTTGCTAAATTATAACATTCGGCTTTAATTATTACATTTTGTATTTAATTAATTTATTTACAGTTAAAGAAAAACTCCCATTATCCGAAAATTTAGAATGAATGTGCGAAGTACTTCGATATAAAAATTTAGAGGTTAAATGTAGCTAAGTTCAATCTTAATGGAGGTGAAAATGTAGCATAAGTCATGGTTTATTTTCATTTTGACCTTTCAAAAATATTTGTGAAATTCGATGTTTAAAAAAAATGAACTTGTTATGAGCTGGAAATTCACCACAAATTTTTTGTACTTGTGAAGCTTTGAAAACCTTTTTGGTATAGTACCCTCTTTTACACATTCAGCTCAAAGTAAATAATTAAAAACCAAATAAATTATTGTCGTATTTTACTTGTAATATAAATTGTGAATTAGGTTTGGAATTTGATGATCGTTTCTTCAATATTTTTTTAGCTGTACATCATTATGGACACTTTTATCAGTTTTTTCAGTGACTTGAAAATATTTTAGGAATTTTTCTATCCAAAAAAATTTCAACTCTTGTCATTTAGTGCACTCATTTCTGGGGTACCACAAAATTACCACTGTACTGAGTTGGTGAAATTAACATGAAAATACCTTCACAAATACCTGAAATTTTTTACTCGAAAAATCAATAATTTTCAAATTCCGCTTGATATTGATCTACAAATATGCTACATCTATATGGCATTTTTTTAAATTTCTGATTTGGTTGAATCGTTTTTAACTGTTGTACAATCAATGAGGTATGCTTTTGTCAATTCTTTTATTTTGCAAGTTTTTTTATGTTTTGTTCAATTTCTTTTTATTTTTTCCATTTCTTTCTATTATTTCACCTTTTTGCCTTTCCATAGGGAGATGGAACTGTTCTTTCAGCTTCTCATTTTCTCGATGACAAAACGCCATTAATCGGAGTAAATAGTGACCCAGGGAAAGAGGAAGATAAGCAAGTCATTCAAAAAGCCGATGAGCGTCGAAGGTATGTCTCTATGTACCTCTTTACATAATAGTTATGATGTTTTTACGTATTTTTCCAATAATGATAATATCGTGCATATGCATTTTCTACATACTAATCTGCATTATAATCTAAAATTACTCCCTGAATTAGGATTGGAAAATCAATTATAGTGTAGTAAACTTTTGATGTAACTTATTTGTCGGGACCACCAAATTATTTTGTTTTTTCCAAAATTTATTGTTACCAAAAATCTGGGAATAAACTTGCCCAACATGAATTATTCGATAATTCGTTAGACGCAAATTTTCCATTTCCAAAGTCTACTGGATTCATATCCATGTGCATCTTTTTACACTGTTAAAAACATATCAGTACGTATATTGCTACATACTTTTTTACTATATCATAATGACGTCTTTTCTAGCAATTGATTTTTTTGGTATTTATAGACTATGTATTGCCATCAAATTTGTTGAATATACCACTAAGTTATGTTATTCTTTTTGTAACCTTTCATAAATTACTCTAAAATTTGCCTTCCAATAAAAATAAATTCATCGTGCGCTGAAAAGTCAACAAAGCATATGTTTGCTTTTTCGAATCCCCTTTCATATGTATTTGTAGTAGTGCAACACAGATTACTTTCAGCTATCTCTTTTTGCATATTTCTATAGATTATTCACAATGAACTGTCATGGTGAACTGTATAGAATCTGAACAACCCATTTTGAACACTTCAAATAACAGACTTTAATTTCAAACCGATTCAAACTTTAAGTATTTATTGCTAACATCATAGACATACAATAATAGAAGTAATCATTATTGTAAAATTCTTGCTCCTTTTTGCTATATGCAATGCCCTTACGATTTTGCAAAAGGATTAATTTCCGAAAATGAGGATTATGATGTCAAACCCGAATATAGCAACTAGTCCAAGTTCATTTTTTGCTGAATTTGAATCAGCATAAGCTTGAAAAATATCTTGAGCCTAACTTTCATTATACTATATATTCGTAGCTTTGGAGCTCTATGTATGTGTTCGACGGATAATATGCATGAATTGCTGCCCCAAGTATTACATAGAGAAATTGAACCTTCGTATAGAACGCGTATACAAACTATTATCAAGAGTACTTTTACGGAAACAAAACTGCCTCCTGCCTTAAATGATATACTGGTATGTAATTGAATTCAATTTTTGCGCAGTTAAATTATGTATAGTTCAGTTCAACATTCATACAGTACAGTATAATTCATCTAATAGACAGAGTGCAGCGCAAACTCTAGATTCTACCTGATTTGGTTTAGCATTATATCCAAAGTTTTTTGAATATATAAATATAGTGTTTTTCTCTCTTTCTTCTCTTATATATTTCTTTGTTGAGACACAAGTTTAGATTCCATTAGTTTCAAGTAAGATAAAACAGTATTCAAAGGTTGAAGAGTGCAGAGATACAACATGTATGCTCTTTGGGAATAATATTTTAAGTTTATTTTCTATGGCGATCGTTCAGTGATGATTGGTGTACTAGATTTGATACTAGACTAGTCAGCATCAACATTAATTAATATCCAGTAAAATTAGCATGTCTAGAGTATTTTTTGAAAAATTTCTATATAGTTAAAGATGTGTACATTTGTTCTTCTAGGTTGCTCATCCTATACCGGCAGCAGTATCGAGGTATGCAAGCATGAATGTACATTAGAAAATTTTTTCCATACTATATTTTACATAGATTTTGTATACGTATGTATAAATTTCTCAAACAATTCATTACCAGAAACGTTTGAGGCACATTTTTTGATGATGAAAAATGATCACTGACCAGTTAAAAAAGTGCTCCTTTTAAATTTTCACTGATTGTTCTAGAATGTTCTTAAGTAGTTTCTACTGGCATCCTAATATATGTAACTTACGTGTCCACTACTCTCTCTTTAACGCATTTTAACGGCAATGTAACTGCGCCATAGCAACATTATAACTCACAGGTTAGAAAGAACAGGTAGCGCCAATGTTACACTGGTTATCGCACTGTTAGGTCCATGTTTTTTTGTATTGATTGCTATATCTCCAATTACATATAACATTTAAATGTGCAAAGTTTTTTGATAACAAGAATATCAAACATAGAAAACACAGAAAAAAGAGGGAGTATTATTGATTATGAAAAACTTGACATTCACATTCAGCTTATGATTGCTCTAGAACAATATATTAAGAACAATTTCTATGGCTGTACGCCGATAAAAGAATTCTTCAAAATATGTAGTCAACTATACTTATAGTTGTAATTGACTAGTGTTTTTAACAAAAATTGGTGCTATATTCATAGTTCTAATTGCAGTAATTTTTTTGGAAGATTTTCACCTTTTCGAGTATATGAATGCAGAAATAATTCTGTTCTGTATATTTTTGCATTTGTTGCTAATATTAATTTTTCTCGCTGAAATTAGTGTTAATGCCGTATTAATTACATTATTTGTTCTGTAGAGAGCTAAAAAATAATATTGCTCAAATTTTATTAACACTAGAGGTGGAAAATGAGTGTAGTCAGTATCAATATGAACTAATGCGCTATTATATAATGAATGGCTAGCACTATCTTTAACATAAAGGTTTCGTCTGGGATTTTTAAATGGCTCTGGATTAGAAGAGATGGAACATTTCAGCTTCAATGTTTGGTCAAGCGGAATTTGGTTTTGTACAGCAACTGGAAGTAGTGCAGTGATGAGAGCAGCAGGAGGCGAAAAAATGAATCCTCTATCAAGGTATGAACATACTGTGAGGAAAGTGTTAGTAGGGCTTATTTTTACTATGCATTCAATTATATTTTGGAGCAGAGTGCTAAGAGAGTACACTAGATAGTAATCTAGTATAGTATACAATCCAGTTGACAAGTATAGTATACAATCCAGTAGACTTGTTGAAGACAAGTAAACACATTCTTGCATGCATAGAGTATACTTATAGAAGATAGCTTCAGTAGGCTGGTAATAGTTTATGTATTCTATAAGACTGCTACAATATACGAGTTCCAGGCTTGACTAGGACAATTTATTTTTCCACTCATTATAGAACGTACATAATGTTCTAGAATAGCTCAAATTGAATTAAAGCATTCCATTTCAATTTTCTTTGCTTTTAAGTGCTGTTATTGGTGTGACATTGATTATCTTCAATGCACTGAACATAGCTATGAGTGGATAAAGATAAATACAACCAAGCAATTATATTACTGGTAGTTCTACTAGATTTAATGTCATAAAGGTTTTGCGTATTTTAGATATTAAGTAACGGTTCAATTAAAATAGGTTTTTTTTTAAGGAGTTTAATTTTTATTCCAAGGTATTTTACCAAGATAGAATTGTACTGAGATCTACTGATCAAATTTTGATAATGAATGTTAAGTTTAAGTTGAATTGAACATAATGCCAAATTGTCCATTGACAAGGCAACTAACAGTAGACTAGTTGAGGAAAGTTGTATTTGAGTATAACCCCTAGTACAGTAGTGATGAAAAAAGTGACTTGTTAGGTAAAGTAGTAGTCAACTGATCAAATAAACTAGTAATTAAGCATGACCCCTAGTAATTGATGAATCAATCTACTAGTTTGCTAAAGTTCTAGTCGACTGGCAAAGAAATAAGTCATTAAACATAAGCCCCATTTATTGGTAAATGTGGCAAATTGTTGCGTGCAATAATAGAAATTGACTGGTTCAATAAATTATTAGTCAACTTGTTATGTAAGTTAGCGGATGATTAGTCTTGCAAGTTGCAGTTGACTAGTCAGCATACCAAGGCATGATATAGTAAGTGAAAAAGGAAAAGCAAGTACACGAGAGAATAAAATTTGTTTGGCAAGGAAGTGATGAAAATAGACATCTACATTTAAAGTTGCAAGTTATCAAATTTGAAATTCAAATAATTTATCATATCAGCTTGAAGTTCAGCATACAGTTCAACTTGTACAGCTCAATATTCAGTATGTACGTGATTCATATTTATAGCGAATGGCCAACAATCCATAAGCCATAAAAGTTTTGTTTTACTGCAGGGAATTGCAATATATGATTCGCGAACATTTGGTGGAAGAAGGCATGGATCATTTAAAAGATGAAAGCCATGGTATGGTTAATGAAGGATGCAGCGTTCGAATACGATGGAATTCTCAGGTAACAAAGTTCGATTTCTCACTTTAATTCCGACTCCCAATTTAAATTTAAGATACTCCCATTTCAATTTTAGTCTTGCACCACCTTAAATTTTAATTTAACATCCCCCTTACTTGAATTATTGTATTCTCTGCTACTTGAAATAAATGATACAGTTTGTTGAATCAAAGTTGGTACAAATTTGTAAAATAAGTACTGCAAACATGTTGCAATGTTCGAATCAAATTGAAATCTCAGGTTGATATAAAAAGCCAATTTTGTGTTAAGACCCCATCAAACGAAAGTGTCATATTCAATAATACCAATATGATATATTTTGTAGCAGATTAACAGCCATCAAGCTTAAATTTATATATGAGCTTAAATAATTTTAAGATTTTTATGAAGATTTTTTGACATTAACAGTATGGAAATGTATACGTCGATGGAGAACATGCACCCCATAAGCTTCAGCTTGGCGATGAGATTGAATTAAGGGCAAATTCGCCTTTATGGTTATTTGCTCCTCCTCCGAAATAAATTAAACAAGGTAATCTGTTAAATTTTTTGAGACTACATCCATCAAACAAAGACATAGGCTGTACACTGCTGTACGTACGGAATGTATGATTTTTTTCAATATTTTAGCAATGTTTAACCAACAGCTTTTAACTACAAAAGGAATGAAATCACTTTCATTTTATTTTACACTAAAATTTAGTCAAATTGAAAGTTGGATTCAACCACATACTATGCCTTTGTCCCTACAATCCAAGAGAAGCTGCCATGTACATTTGAGTTATTTGCTCTTTCATTTTATACAAATAAATTGATTTTTACCAAATGAGTAATACCACAACTATCGGCGCCTCCAAAAATCTCAGTATACAAATTTCGGTTCGAATAGAAGACTTCTGCAAGACTGGTGTGCTGGTGGTACAATGTATGCCATCAATGTTTTCATGTACCACCACATTATTTGGCCAGTTCTTTCATAATCAATATTTAGCACTAGCTTGTCAAAGTCACTGGAATTGAAGTGGCACTTAGAGCTTAAAGATAAAATTGAGTAAACTTCGAATATAACGAATTCACTCTCAAAAAATTTCACACTTATAGAAAAATTATATTGCTCCGAGTTCAGCATCAGATTTCCGGAAATATCCAATTTCAGCTAAGACTATCATATTCGGTTGTCAGGACAGCCTCTATGGTAGTTTCCTTCCCTTCAAATATTAATAACAAAGTTGATTTTTTTAATCTAATAGATGTAAAATGCAGAAGTAATTGTCTGATTTGCTCAATGCTATTTAAAAATTTTTCTTTGTTTGACAGAGGGCTTTTAAAATTTGAATTTTGGCCGGAATATGTCCTGCGTTTATGACAAATCTTCAGAATGAATTTACTGGCAAAGTTCATGTGCTACTTAGTATTGATGAAAAATTTCAAATGCAATTGTACTTGTATTTACAGTTTTCTATGCACTTATAGTAGGTTTTATTTAACCATCAACTTAAAATATTTTTGAAAAAAGCCATTTTTTTGCTACACAAGAAATGCTGGCAGAGCCAAAAGTGCCAATCTATCTGTTTGTACTTTTGAAAGAAATTAAGGGTTTTCTGTTCGAATTTCATTAAAGTGAATGCTTGTAGGACTGGTCGTATTTTTTGGATTAAATTTGAGGATTTCAGATTTTTTCACATTGTAAAAGCATTTGTCTATGTAATACATTAATAAGCATGTTTCATGAAAAACAGTCTAATCGAGTCACATATGACCTTTCCAGTTTTGTTTAGTTTATATATAGTTCAGATAGGCTAAATTCTGTCCAATATTCAATATCTGTTCATTACGATTTATTGGGTTTTTGTCATCTAAAGATTGTTCATTGAGTACTCAAGTTTAAAAGGACGAAAAAAAACTCATTTTAAACAATGGCATCAATAAGAAAACTTCTGATGTAAGAAGGCAATCACTATTTGGCTACTTGACAAATCAATAAGTAATGCTATTTTCACTATGGAACACTGTTTGCTACAAATTTTTGAATAATGTCATGTTAAATAAAATGGGACTTATTGGTATGGATCCTTCTGATAGAAATATAGCATTTTGAAAATATGTGCACTATAAATTCCAATAAGTAAAACAAGCTTAAATCAGTTATGAATCCTTATAGTTTGCTAGTTTAAAAATAACATGGGACACAAGCATAACCTGATTTTAACTTTAAAATCTTAGGTTGGTTCGGAGTACTTAATTAGCTTGATATGTTTACTAAATTTTAAAATTATATATAGAACGTAAGAGTCCATTTTTCAAATTACCACTAAACATTTGGTCAAGACATTAAAAAACTAAAATTTAACTGAAATCTTACATGTGATAAAAATTAGTGTTTACTAAATATTAGTTTTAAGAAAACAGTTAATGGAACTTTTTAGATATATTAATTTTTTGACATCTTTGGTGCATGATAGTGTTAAAGAATTTTTTTGGTTTTGTTAAAACCTGCCTTTAGTTCAATTTTTCTTCAACTTTTGAGTATACTTAAATATAATTTGATAATACGTTTTACTATAAAAAGTTGCACATATGTTAATACAATATATGAGCAAATGCAATTCAAGTGACTAAGCAAAATTGAATATGTGCAATTTGATTTTATATTAAGAACAAATATTAGATTTTCAGGTATGCAAATCAATATCTCTTCAAATTAGTTTATGTGCCACACTAGGAATCAAGGCTTGAAGAAGTAGTACTGATTGCCTTGAAATAAGGTTTTTTGATAGTTTCTGTTTTTATTTGTACACTGAAAGAAGGCTTGAATACAACCTGCAGTAAACAGAAAAATAACTATTAATTTGATTTTTACTGGAATACAAAAAAATGAAATATTTAATTAACATTCTTAAATACTTGAATGAGCAAAAGTTATGCAAGTCTGAGTCATATTTTTTTATTTCTTACCTCTGGAACAGTTTTTAAAGAGAATGCTGGTTTCACTACTGTCTGCAAAACAAGTTCATAGGTTAAATTAAATTGCTTAAAATTATCTACTTATTTTAAGATTTTACCTCTGGCGCTTCTTTTACTGTAAACTGTGGCTTAGAAACAATTTGAGCTACTGCTTCCTTTGTCACAAATGCAGGCTAGGTGAAAGCAAAAAATGTGTGAAATATCTAATTGATGTTTAAATAGCAGAAAATAAATTACCTTTGTAACCACCTCAGGCTTTTCTTTCACTTGAAAATAAGGCTGCAATTTTATTTGAAAAATAGATTATAAACTCTTACATAAGAGTTACATGAAGCTCACAAACCTTTTCAACAAAGTACACTTTTTCCTTCACCTGGAATACTGGTTTATGAACTATGTATACCTGCATGTTTCAATAACTAAAAAATGTACTTGTAATATAGTTTAGTTGTTTTTTCTCTGTAAACCTGTGTTTTATATATTTTTTCATGAACCAAGTTTCCACTGCTACTTGATGTTGTTTCAGCATAAGAATTTGAACTTGTTGAGCCTGCATATGCAACACTCATGAAAGGGTTGCAAAGGTACGCAAAAAAGATGACAAAATATGAGCTGGGCTTCATTTTACTGAGTTGTACAAGTAGATGTATGAAGAGCTATGAATGTTGTTGTAAAACTGGAAAAATTATAAATTGATAAATGTGACAGGTTTTTTATTTTGGTTAGTCATGATTAATTTTTTATTATTCTTGATGATTAGTTAGAATATATACTGTGAGTTTACAGGCCATATTTGTTTTAAAAACTTTCTAAACCATATCATATGAATTTAAAATATACTCGTGTAAAAAATGACAAAGTTGTATCAACATTTTTAAATTTGGTAAGCAATAAAAAATTAGCATAAACATGGAAGATCTAACATTATTTGAAACTAATTTAAAACGTGATTAGAAGTCCAAACCCAAGAGATACTCATATAGTAAGATAACTTTGGGTATAATATTCAATTTTTAACTTTTTAGTGATTGCAAAAACCCATATATAAATATTAATCTTGAATAACTTTTTATAACCAAGTGCTACCATTGTGGCAATATTTTTTTCATGATTGGTCAATGTCTTTAGCTATTTAATTAGTGCCAAGATATTCTTTTGTGAGAAAGAACAAGAAAAGATAGAAAGATTATGCAAAGAAAAAATGTAGGAATGAAAATTGTGATACTAATGTGAGAACTACTTCAAAAATGTTTAAAATAAGTTATATTTTATCTGCCAAGTAGATATGAATCTATCTGGTCAAATTTTTGACATGTAGTTTAGTAGTACACATGAAAGACATGTTTTTGTATAATTTGATGAGATCACTGAACACACATGTTAAAATCAATTTTTTATGTAATAAAGGAATTGACTTCTTTCATGGCAGAATCCTTGGAAGCTACATGAATAAATCATTTCTTGCTCAAGTTACATAGAACATATGGCTTTAAAAAAAAGATAAAATTAATTCTGATGCAAAAGAAACTTTATCCTTTTAATAGATTTGAAACAAAAAAGAATACTTCATCCAAGACTAGTATTGAACCATGATGCTCAATGCAAGTTTTTAAAGTGAGCAGAGATGCATCAGTAATAAAGTTCGTTCAGCTGGTATTAGATGATAAACACTATATGTCATATTATTCGAGATTAAGTTGATAGCATATTCCCTGAGAAGTTCAGTTAAATTAAGGAAGAAAAGATAGGAAAGATGCCAAGAAGTATACTGCAGCATGAATATGATAATAAAATATCATCCGTTTTATATTTCTTGTACTTTTTTTATGAGGAACGTAATTTCTAATTGTTGTACCGCTCACAATTTTGTTCAGATTTTTGGCCAGAAAACAGCAAATGCAATTGAATCTTTAATAGTAACTTCAAATTTTTTTCAAGGTGCAAACATGCACTGAAAGACCTGTTGATTAAGAAGCATACATCAAGATTATCAAATCTTTTCCCTGTGGAAATGGACTACAGGTATATCAAAATATCTTTAGTTCTAGCAGAATAAGTTAAGTTTTTAGTGGGAAGGATGTATCATAGTTAAGACCTTTTTTATTTTGAACATTCAATGCTTAGTTGCATGTTAGGTCCCGGATGAGTCTTTTTCTAGAGCTCAATGTAGAACACCCGAAGGATTTCCATTGGTTCAACACGATAAATTTCAAGTGGTGAAATTGTCTTAAAGGGCATTAGATAAAGATAATGTCACTGAATATGTTTTATAGAATGACCATGGAAGGATGTAGAGATATACTTCAGACCACATATAATTCCAGATAAATTGTTACTAATCTTACTAAAAAATTCTGATGCAATTACTAACTGCTAGTAAAATATTTTTGGCTCGGCCTGGATTGTGCTCTGATTGGTTTGGATCTGCATTTTACAAAACGGCTTGGCTCGATCTTTAGATTCTGCTCTTTTTAAGAGCTGACTTGCCGAGCCGAACCGACCAGAAGCTGTAGAACATTTTTTTAGTTTAGTGTTGCATATGTTTTAGCAGTAATAGTGATGTTCTGAAATTATAATACTATTTACTTGAGCTGTAGTTTTAATGTCGAGCATCAACAAAAGTCTGCTATACGCTGGATCATCGATTTTTTACGTGATACTAGGTTATTCTCCTCTATCTTATTCACTTCTGCTCGATGTCAAGCCATTCGCATCTTCAGATAGAACATTTCAAAAGCTCCGATTTCAGCTGTGTTCAGACCATGAATCCAAAGCAATCCGTCATTCACAACGCGACAGTGACGGTAGCTTCTCAATAAGTGACATATCAACGCCTGTACCCATTAGTACACCAAACTCAGGAAAAATAGTGAATTCATCAACCAATGGAAAAAATCTCGTAAGAAATATGTCTAGTAAAGAGCTTAATGGATTCTTGTTAAATCTTGGTCGACGCGGAGATTGGATGAAGGTATTAAGTTTACTTGATGAAGCCGATAAATACAACTCACCTATGGATATACGATGTTATGGCGCAGCTATAACAGCTTTTGCTCGTGCGAAACAGCCTCAACACGCTGTCGGAGTACTTGATCGTATGGAAAAAAGAAACATGTCCCCAAATTTGATTACGTATAGTTCAGTAATTGATGCATTCGCCAAAGTTGGAGACTCGAACAATGCATTGAAATATCTCTCAATTATCGAAAATGCACCCTCAATATTCCCTGATGTAAAAACTTACAGCACAGTGATGACAGCTTTAGCTCGTAACGGCAAAATAAATGATGCAGTCTTACTATTAGAGCGCATGAAGAAAAACGGCGTGGCGCCAAATGTAGTAACTTATACAACAATAATTGACGGCTTTGCTAAAACAGGTAATGCCGTTGAAGCACTGAAATACATGAAGGAAATGATTAATACTGAAAATTTGCTTGCGGATGTTCAAGTGTACAACACATTAATTTCATCCCTCGCACGTAGTATGAATCCCACCCATGCGATTGTCGTACTAGAAAGTATGCGTTTAAAAGGAATCGAACCTGACTTATTCACTTACAATGCTGTTCTTGATGCTTTTTCAAAGTGCAGTGACCACCAAAATGCCATTAAATACTTGACGGTAATGGAAAGTAACGGCATTAAACCAGATGTATTTAGCTATAGTATCGCCATGAAAGCTTGTGTGAATAGTGGCAAGTTCAGAAAATGCACTCAGCTCTATCAGGAAATGTGCTCGAAAGAAATATTGCCAGATGAAAGCTCATTGTTCATATGCATTGGAGCGTGCGTTCGAAGCACTCCAAAAGGAAAAGGCATGCAAGAAGCTTTCCGCATCGTTATTGAAGAAATTTCTTATAAAAACATTAATTTTATTATGCCTTATACTATGTTGATCGAATCTTGTTGTCGGTCATATGACAAGGTTGTGGCCCTGCAAGTTTATAGAACAATGAAAGAGAGGAAAGTTGAACCGGATCTTAAAACCAGATTGTTGCTTATGAAGCTCTTTGGTGAGCAGGACCAATCAAAATCAGCAACCGACATGCTTTCAGAAATGCAACTCAATAAAAATACGAATGCAAAAAATAATTTTTGAGATATTTTCGTTGTACATGCAATTCTTCGTTTTCATTTGTTATACAAGAAGTATTTTTCATATCAAAAGATGTTTTTGATGGGTAAAAAACTGATCGACCACATGGTTATACTTTGCTGCAGCATTTAGGCTGGGTTCGATTGTAGCAAAACTCCAAAACGACCCAGGAAGCACATGCAAAACTACGAATTGAATCGATTTTGGTCATTTTCATGCTCGATTGGTCAAGAACTTTTTAGGGAGGATGCATTTGGCCTTCCCAGCGTTCAAAATTTACTATGATATTAGAATAAGAACTGTGAAATCATGTGAGCAAGTAATTTGGGGTAACTGATGTGTAACGAAATCATACGATTATTTCCTGTTGGGTGGTTTTTAGATAAGACTGGTGCACGTAAAGCTAGCTTGCACATTTATTCTTCACCCTGTACCACTTAAAAAATTTTAGGGCAATTTTTGAGTTCTATACTAGTAATTTTGCTGGTTTGTATTATTTGATGATTTAAATATGACATAAGCTTAAAGCATATGAATTACATAATGATAAATTCACCTTATAATGATCTGTGCGTTACTGCACTAAATTTTAAACTGTATTAGTACGCAGCAGCACTTAGTATGTACAAGTGAAATATTAAGAAAAAGTATACTTTTATGTGTCAATTTTTGTAAAAAATATATAATTTGGCTAGTCATATTTGCATAAAAATTATATGTACTATTAACTTCAATCTTCATATGATAGTTATTTGCATAGAATTTTCAACTGGAAATGAAATAAATTGAATCAGAATACATGAAGCATATATAGATGATAATTCTACCTGATAATATATTTGAAAGGGGAAAAATTTTATAGAGCAAGTTTACATAATATAGTAAAATATTGCCTTTGAATACATGAAATTTGATCTATAAAGCGGAAGTTCTATATATTGTTAAAACTCATAGTGGTGTTGTATGAAATGAAATAGGACATGGAAACTCAAGGAAATCATGAAGGGCAAATACAAAGCACACAGATATATAGAACACTTGGTATTACAGGCTGCAACTTATAAGCTACAACTTGTATGATTGGAAGTGAATTCAGATTAAATATTGGATTTACAATAATTCCAGTATAACAGAATCTAGTCAATTTCAGTTGTAGTGATTCTAACATATGAAGGGTTTAGTAAATACCTTTAATCTATACCTACAAGCTTTTTATCATGCATTGAAGCAAAACAGCTATCATAGCATATCAAAATGATATAGTTCAAAGAAAGATTCAATTTTTAAGTAAAAAACATTTGATTTGGAATAACATTCATTAAAGTCATTCAATTTAATTCACATAACAGATCCAGTTTTGATTTAATGTAACTTGAAGTAGAAACTTACAAATTTGCTGTACTCAAATTGTAAGTTTGACTCTCCATATTTAACTTTAGAATAGGTTTAGTTTCTGCATACATTTCAATTGCCAATAACTATTTTTGATATCTGGACACGTTTTGAAATCTATAAGTATTGAGCAGGCAAATTTATAAACTTGTTGCTATCAAGTTGCAACCCTGACTTTTTATACTCAACTATAAAATTAATTTATTATTTCTTTTGTCTGATTTTTGTCATGAAGCATAATTTTACTGAAAAAGTAATGCTTGTTATTATTTTTATAAAAATAGTTACATCTCACAAAAAAGCAATTATGCAGCTTCCACAAAAAGATTTACACTACTTTTAGAGTGTTGATCTTAACTTTATCTAATTAATAGAGTAGTTAAAAAAGGCACTGCTTAAAAACTTACAAATGAAGGATTAAATTAAAAAGGCCTCAATTCTGTTGCTTATATCTAGACCTCAAAACTAGTAGGTTGTTAAATAAAAAATCACGATTAAAATGAAAAATATTTTTTTAGTTTTTATCCATCTGGCAGCAAAAAAGTATTGTTCTGTAAGCAAGCACTCCTAGAAGTTATTGCTATCATATGATTTAGATCAATTGAAGCCATCAAACGCAATGTAATATTGTCATCGTTGGGTGTGCATGCTCAAGCATTATTGCAACAAATATGTGTGCCTTAGGCATCACACAAAAACATTATTTCTTGGTAAGCTTTATTTTTAAAAACATGCTCACAACATATGTATATAGACTCCTAAAATAAAACTATATCAGCTGAGTCTATGTCCCATAAAATTCTTTCCTTACTAAGCATTATTCTGCTTGATTTCAATATTGTTTTTATTGTAGCAGTAACTCATCCCCTTACACCAAAAACTCCTGTACACATCCTTTTCTCACTATTTGTTGTTGAGGTGTCTAGAATTTTACTCTTTTGATGCAAATATCTTAAGTAAACTCTCTCAATACAGTTGAGATTGAAAATTGCCTAGATTACCATTTTGATTAGGACAATTACTTCAGAACTATGAACAAATCAGTTTTTCTTTGCAATAAAGTATAACTTTTTAAGTCTACTTTAATTATTTGAAATCCAAGCACTATTGCATTCAGGTTATTATAATTCACTTGCCTTGTCTTCCAGTAAATTTCATCAAAAACTAAGTGCAGACTTTAAGCTAAAGCACTGTCTTTGACTCTATTTCAAGAAGCTCTTTGAAAATACTTGGCTGTGCAGTACATAAAGATCTCAGAAACGTTTGCACTAAGGAATATAGCTATATGTAGTTGATAAATTTTTTAGGCGCTGCACTGTATCAGCCAATTTTCCTTATCATCGGATAGTTCTCATAATTTCAAAATAACTAGAAGGAATACTCAATCTGATATTGCGGTAGAGAAAAGTTAGCAAGACTTCATACTACATAGTTTTTGGGATGAATTTTAAACACAGGATATTTACAATGCAGCGAGATAAAAAGAAGGGAGAAAAATACTAGAAAAAAATGTTTAAAATTTAACTTTACATTAAGACTTCCTCAAACTCATGTTTTAAAATTTTCTACAACTGTGCTTCATTGAAAGTTCCCTTGCACACTGGAAATGTAAAGTCAAGTAGACCATATAAATATGAACTAAGTGGTAATCATGTAATGGATGGTTAGCGCTATTAGAGATATTGGAAGTGGTACGTATACAAAACCTTAGCTGTCATGTAGATTACATACTACCACTTAATACTGCCAACTAGAATTTAATAAGTGCTTGATTTCATCTCGAGAAAGCATTCCAACAGTTTTTATGAAGGATACTTAGCATTTATTCGTTACTGAACTTCAGATTATAACAATTCTATAACGTGCCTGCCTAAAAAAATTTAAATATCTGCCGGGACCATCAAATCAAGTTTTAATAACTCAAGTTCTGAAGGTGATCTAGATGAAAAAGGATTTTTCATTTATTTGCCATGAGTGAAAATTTGCAGGAAACGAATTTGTAATATCCGAAGTCTATAGCATTTGAATGCAGATGCATTTTTTTGCAACTTCATTATGCTCTTGTAACTTTTTAAAGTAATATAGTAAAAAAAATCTTTCTACTTTCAGCTTTTTTATTTCCTATCATTATTTTGAATCCATCTATTTTCACCAAAATTATAATGGTGTCGTACAAAAAAGCATGCATCTTCTGTTCAGTCTTTTCTTATTACTTTTTGTTACTTGAAGTTTTCATATCTATGTATATAAGTTTGTGCTCTTAGCAGATGATGTACTCTATCTGGAGATTTGTTTTGGATGTAGCTAGTGTTTATAATAAAAAAAGAATATGTTTTACAATTTTTTTCTAGAATGGTATATGGATCTGCAATAATATGACTTTTTGTTTTACTCGTGAAAATTTGTTAAAAACGAATTTGTTATATCCGAAGTTTACTGAAGAAAGGTTTGATTTGAAAAAATTTGTTCAAACAGAAAACAAGCATCTACTAAATGAGGAATTTCTGTAAAATTTGATGAAAAGAAAAATAATCAAACTGAAATATAATAATGCGATGCATAATATATATATGCATATATTAATTATATATTTTATGAAATCATACATTTATCGGATTCAACCTTTCGGGAGATGCGATTATTGCCAATTTGGTCCTGTGCCCGTCTAATAGGGATGCTATTCGGGCTAGCATTGCTGAAGTGGACTCCAGCACTATATTAAAGCATATTAAAAGAATTCTTGGAGTTTACATTACATGAACTGATACCATCGGTTAAACCAAGTATTATTATTTAATCGAATTAGAAATATAAATTTACACCAGCAAACGGAGGTTGAAGAACTAAAAAGGTATCAAATAATGGAATATATCATTTGTAGACCATCGATTTATGGAATATCAACTACACTTCACTGAGCAAATTTTAATGAATATTTGATCAAATTACTGTAACCATAAATTTTATCTTTATATTTCTAAAAATGCCTTATTTGTCTAGTAAAACTTTCGAAAAGTCCTTTTTTTGCTCTTCTTAAACTTGATTTAAAAATTCATCCAAACATGGTCAGCCCGACAATCTAAGCTTATATATATAAATGCAGCAAACTCTGGATGTAACATATCTGCCGGGACCACAGTATTAATAATTCGTCATACCCAAAATATGCTAAA
The DNA here is from genome assembly GCA_032358265.1 of Vaucheria bursata. Classification (NCBI taxonomy): domain Eukaryota; class Xanthophyceae; order Vaucheriales; family Vaucheriaceae; genus Vaucheria; species Vaucheria bursata. Next base: position 95,309 of record JAULBW010004639.1, on the reverse strand, counting down.
ATAAAAATGCTGATTTTGGCACAAAATGACTTTTTCGAATATTCGTTATAAGTGAAAACTCATCAAAACAAATTCGTTTTATCCGAAGCTTACTGTATATCGAACAAATTAGTTTTAAACGGCTCCCTCAAAAACACAGCAATATTTTATATAAAAACTTCAGCAAAGAACAGAAATGCCATTCTAAAAAGTTATAAACGAAAATTTTATGAATTGTAAAGTTATTCAATAAATCATACTTTTACAATTATTACTGCGCAAATTTTAAACTCCAAGTACTTTAATTTTTGTACAAGTAAAATGAAAAAGTTGCATTTCTTTATGGAGGTACAACGTGCGTGAAAGAGTAGAATAGACCACAAATACAAAGAATAATTTTAAGAACTATAAACATGTCCCAAATGGTGGAATTTGACTGCTTTGTTGACTTTTCAGCGCTTAAGTTGCTTAATTTCTTAAAAGGTCACGTTTCAGAATTATTTATGCATGCACCCTTCAAATCCTCTCGTTATTGTTCATGGAATTTTCGGTAAAAATAGTCAATTTAACTGATATTATGAATCCAATTGCAATAAAATATTAAGTTCAAAGTCACCTCTGTACATCGGAGCGAGCTTTAGTGGATATTATTGATGTTTCGCTGCTACCGCGATATACTCTATTTAGGTCACGATTTCTGTAAATGGATGAGTTCAATGAGCTTTTTCTAAGAACCACACCTTCTACTCCTGGATAAGCAGCTCCATCAGTCGAGTGAAGATTTTGTAATGATGGGGATTGCAGAACCTGAGGAAAAATGTTCAACAATATGGTAACTTGACCTAAACTGTGAATTGTTCTTATCTATGAACTGAGCTGTTAATAATATGAACTGAACTGTGTTGATTTGCCACATTTACATTGAACAGAAAGATTCATAAGATCACCTGAGCTGTGCTTCTAGCAAACTGCATTGTACATACTATCGACTGAACTGTACCTGCTATTAACTTAACTGTGTGTTTTTACAAAAAACTAAAATCACAAAATGTAAATAATAACAACAGATGCAAATTTTACACTAAAAAGCATAACTTCCGCTACTACTCTGCCCATAGCATTTAGTAATATTTATTATCCTTATTTCGTTTGTTCTGAACCTAGTAAATGTATACAAAAATGTTAAAAACAACATTGAACTTTTTTCATGCTATTTCTCAGTCAGTGTAAATTACTATCAACACTGGTGTTGAACTCCACAGTGCTTATCTCTCTACCAGAATGTTTGCTGCTATAAATATTTGTAAGATTTCATTGATCTAAATTAGCGTAATACAACTAATTTACCAGTGGCACTAAATTCTGTCAACGAACTAGTATAATTATAACTTTTTGACCACCATTAAAAAAAATGCCAACTTCTATCTTAAATTTTTCATAGAAGATTAGAAAAATTTCTCGTTTGATAACTAAATTACTATCCAAAAATATCGGATTTTATGAATTAACACTTATAAAAATAAAGAAACACATCATACTGTGTCGAGTTCAGCTCCAGATTTTCAGATAAAACGAATTTAAAATATAGCAAGATGATTTGGTGGTCTCAACGGATACATTAGAACCAAATTTTAGTCTATATACTATTGATATTCTGTAATTCGATGATCTACTGAGTGATATATTCTATTACTTGGTAGCTTTACACTCCACCAACCTCAAATTTTAGTGCATATTGATAGCTCTGGTCAGATATATTCGATTAACTGACTAATTTCAGTGTAACTGGCAGTATCAGTTGTGAACTATCAGCTGTCTAGAATATAAGTCCACTAAATTTCAGTGAAAATTAATAGTTATTACCTCGTCGGACTGTCCATCACCATGCATTTTAGGTAAAATTTTAGTTAGAACACCACTAACGGACCACTGTGTGTCGTCCTACAAGTATAAAACATGCAGATGAATTAGATCCGGGCTTAAAAAAATTGTTAAATATGATAAATTTCAACATCGGATTTCACCAACTACTGTAATTAATGTGATGGAAATAAAAAAATGGATAACAATTTACAGCAACATTCGAAAATAGTTAAAATCAACACTCGATAACAGTTCATATTAACATTAGAAAATAGCTAAAATCATCATTTGGAGGCAAAAGACCAAGCGGGCCATATTTATGTTCAGTTTGAGTTTTCAAATTCAGCCAATTTATTGAAGAAATTTTAAAACTATTCGTAAATTCGACCTTTCTGCAAAAAGAATAAATCTCAAACTGAATAGTTACATATAAACGCATTATCACTTTTATATACATTCAACTTGTTTCAATTCTTTTTCAGTGAAATTTCAATTGCGAATGACGCTGATGACGTCTATTTCAATATTTTTTAGTATTCGTAGAGTTTTAATTAACTTTGGCTTCAAGTCAGTCATAAATTTCTACATACGTATACTGATACTTGCAATACGTACATATATGAATACATTCATGTACATAGATTGAAAAATACCTTCATATGCGGAATAAATATAGGCTTCGACACCGCACTTGGAGGAGACTGTTGTAAAATTCCATCCACTTCAGCTAGCAATGAAACTGTAAAACTGTATGTATTGCCCGGTTTCAAATTATGGATAATAGTAGATGCCACTGGAGGAGCCTAGACATAAACATGTAGAGTAAGTTCTTATGTATGATGAATTCACTTTTTACAAATTTTGACTTACAATAAATATTCATTGGTAATGAATCAATGAAAAGTCATAATATGCCAAGTTCTTTAGATTTTCGGATGTAAAAAACTAATTCGGTGGTTTGATAAGTTCGATATATCGGAATTTTACTGCATATCTTAAAATCTTATTGATTTACTACTAAAGTAAGATTCTATTTATAAAGATAATTTCTGCCTTGTGCCAGCATTTAAACTCAAACAAACTAGATTGAACTCGATTACAAGAAGTCTACAGTTCAGATTACTGTGATATTTATGATTTGCAGGACATAGTTTTCACAGATAACTACAGTTCATGGACACGATACAATCAATCTTACATTAAACCTTCCAATAATGTACGATTTGGTAATAATACATAAATGGCCCTAGAGAGTTTTATGAATCAGTAATAGCTCATGAACAGTTCAAGAACGTCACCGAAAACAAACTACTTCATTTACTTTAAACTCTGACTTTCTTGCTTTACTTACAGCTACAGTAAATTAGAATCATTAGCATGAAAGATTTCCACTGTAATCAAGTGAAAAATGCTATAAAAATATCAAAGAAATAGAATCATTCAAGTTTCTTACTATTGAATAATAGCTGTGGGTTTTTAGAATTACATCAGCTTCATTGTAATAACTATATTAACTAAAATATCTCACTTTTTTAGTGAAATTCTGATATTACAAAATTGCTAAAAAAAATACAAGTACGTTAGCAGTTTCAAAATTACTATACTGTTTGAAATTCTGAACCAATAAGTTATAATTTCAAATATTAATGTAAAAGTAATAAGTACATTCATGAATTTTACAAAAAATTATTTTATAGTCTATTTTGATTAGAGCTAATTTCACTTTTAATATTATACCAAAAATCAAAAATAATGCTGCACTTTTCATTGCATGAATTGATACAATTCATCAACATACTAAAGAGCTATTTATTCTATTTATTTCAAAACTATGAAATTATTTACACTCTACAATACAAAAACTAATACATAACAAATTTGTCATAACCCGAGTTTAATTTGCTACATTCAAAAGTCTGAAGCTGAACTTGCCAGAAAAAGACTTTTTTTTATTTGCTTTAAGTGAAAATTTGTCAAAAGTGAATTCATAATATGCATTGTTTACTATATATGCAATGAGCTTCTAGCTTACTAGATTTTTAATTTTCCTAAAAAAAGCCAGATTTTATATATCCTACTAATGAAAAATTATGTATACAATTTAGAATATATAATACCTCCAGTTTTAAATTATTTCGCAAGGCGATTCCACGATCCATCCCCGCATGTCGACAAAAATCTCGCCTAGGCTATACCAAATAAAAAAAACACAAAAAATTTGATTGCATAGTTAGATATTATGGTAGCTATGTATAGCGTATACTAGTCATTATTGAATAATTTAAGTATGCATAAAAAAATCGTATACTGCGATTTAACGCGATGAAAACTAATGGATATTATGCTAGCTATATATTTGATAGAAAATTACTGTAAATTGCCGAAAAAAATATTGTAAAATTCTGTAAATAACGAAAAAATTGAGCAAATACATAAATTTACAAAAATTTTATTGAAAAATTGTGATTTTAAAAGAAATGATGTAAGGAATAGTGATAAACTTGCCTGATCTAATTTTAAAAATTTAAAAAATATGATTAAAAATGTTTACCTTCAGCGTGCTACCAGTCACTGTTGGTACTACATCATATGCTTGACCATTACACCAACACTTTACTAGATATCGTTCTGCAGCTCCACATCTTGCTGGAAGAAGCGATGCTTGAGACGGAATCATCCAACGTACTATTACACAAGGGCTTTCGTCCTAGCAAAAGAGTATTAAAAAAAGTAAAAAACAAAAAAAAGCTAGAAAATGATTATAAAAAAGAATGAAACAGCAAAAAAAGTTAAAAAGAAATAAATTTTTATAGTCAAAAAGAACAAAAAAGAGTAAAAATAAGTAAGTGACACATCATAAGCAATTCAACATAAGTGAACATTCGTAAACAGTTCATACAGCAAACTTTAAACATAACAATCATGGTAGGACCACCTAATTATTTCATGAGGAATTCACTGTACAATATCCGAAAATTTGAAGCTGAATTTGGACACAATATGAACCAATGATTTTTGTCCCCATAAGAGAAAACATTATGAAAATATGAGGAGAATTATTTAGTCGTATTGTCCAAAAAGGTTTAGCCCAGGCCTCAAAAATAAGTTGAATTACTCGAAAAAAGTTAAAATCACATAAACTAGAGAAAAACAATCAGAATTAGGTGGATACTGATTTGCATATTATATACATATGTAGATACATATATAGACGTGCAGATACATAGTTTAATCTGGAAAAAACTTGGAAATTATTCTAGGCTGTGAACCTACTTCATGAGCTGTGACCTGTTTATCATGAACTGCCATGTTATGAACTATCGTACAGCTGCCAAATGATTAAATAATGTGCCAACCACATTTAAATTGCAGAGATGCGGAAATCATGGTTAAAAAGAGCTGTAATCGATTATATTAGTTTAGAACTTGCCTCATCTTCATGTTTTTCAACTCTCCTAGCCGACACTTGCAATGGAGATCTCGGTACTAATTGAGGGGCATTTTCCAGTACCTACAGAACATCTCAAAATTAAAAAAACAGTATATTCTAATATATATGTATATGAAAGAATATCTTGTCAGAGAAGCCCAGTTACTACAGTATTAGATACTATAGGTTAAGTTTCATACAAAAAATCTGGCATACTTAATACTTTTATTAATACTATCTACATATTTTAGTCTTTTCAAAGCGCATTCATCATTGTTAAAAATATGTACCAACCTGACCTGCAATAGTATATGAACTGTGATTTGTACAATGATTATTACCATTCAAATATTTCTCTTTGGAGCATGGACTGCACTAATAGAAATCTTGTCTCTTTTATATCTTAATGGTACTCTCTTTGTTTTCTTGCTCTTTCGTGTCTCTTTATCTTTTACTATCTTAGTATAGTCCTTAACTGATTCCAAATTTCCTCTAGAGGACTTTATATTTCTGCAGTTTATGGCGGAATATCGGAATATATTCAGCAATCACTAATAAAGAAAAGATTATTTTAAATCTCAATTTTTCATCTGAAGCATTAGAAGAACTCGAGGCTTTCTACATTTAGTGCGACGGATCATGGCAAAGGCTTTTGTTTTGCATCGTATTTTTGCTTTAAATTCCATGAGGGTTTTTAAAAGAAAAGATCTAGCTCAACATTTTTATACATTTCTATTTACAGATATTACTAGTCGTCGTGCTTTTGGAGATGTAACAAAATGCTAAATCAACCCAGACATAAAAAATCAACAAAAGAAGGAATTTTTATTTGTGCTTACTTTGATAACTGCTACATGTTGCCTTGTTGGTCCACCACCTCCACGAGTGTTCTGAGCAAAATCAATTGCACGTCTATCTCCATCTGTATGTGCCAAAGGATTCGCTCCAGCTCTAAGTAGTAGCCAACAACTTTCTGCACTGCCCGAAATGGCTGCTCCCATTAGAGGGGTATACCCTCCTAGCAGTGTTAATAAAATTGTTAACATAAAATGCTATATCAAATAATCAATACAATAATATTATTGATAGCCAGCTAAACTTCAGCACTTCCGCACTTACTGCTTTTCCCCATTTTATAGGTATACTCCCCTAAGTAATAACTATGATATCCCGAATAGCTAAAACTCACTTTTTCATATCTCTTTGAAAATAGCACCATTGTATTCAACTCACATGCAGTTAACTTTTACTTAAAATACATGCATATATATATATATATATTTAATCGTATTCAATCGATATATTAGATCCAGAATGCTAGTTACTAGTATCTATAAACTTATGCATATTCACTAGTTTAAATAATACAAACCTTGAACCGATGTTGCATTAGGATCGGCTCCAGCTGCAAGGAGTAAAGCAATACAAGCTGAATAGCCGTCATTGCAATCCGGTTCAGGTCGGCTTCGGTGAGCTGAGCCGGCCAAACTTAAAGCACTACCCATCCCTGCACAGCTGAAAATTACATTGTACATCATCGGCATGTTAGTTTATTAGCAAATTTAGAAGATATTAAGTTAATTTGGGATAATTTTATATTTATAGGTGCTTGTGCATTTTAAGAAATTGATACATGTGGGCTTATTTTTCCCAAAATTATGCAGGTTTGGATGTATGTATGTATATGCGTACTATACCTACCCAGCAGCAAGATGCAAAAGGCTCCATTGCATATGATGCAACCGTGAAGTTGTCCTCGGATCACCTCCATCTTGTAAAAAACGTGCTAGCAGCGAAGAATTTCCATGCTCAGCAGCTTGTAGAGCTTCCTATATGCACAGTACATGCTCTTTTAAATGTACAAAACATTTACAAAATTGAACCCACATCATGAAATAGTAACCCAGGAATTTATCCAACATATTTTCTATTTGCAAAAACTAGCTCATCAGTCAGCCTACTATATAAAGTTGAATGAGCATGTCAACTATTCGCTCTCTATCATAATAAAAGTATATATTTATGACTCATAAACACTGAACTACAGCTAAACTGTGTACTGAACTGGAAGATTCTACACGAGAAATAATCAATTTGTGCTTTATTCATTTGAATTCAATGTCTCACTGCTATAAATATACATTTCGAATTTAATGTTTATATCTTGAATTTGCACTGCTGTTTGCTCAAAAACATATGAATACAACAGATTGTGGTAGATGAATAATGCCTACCTGAGTCCCTACAGCTCCATTGGTCATAGTCTTCCGCAACCTTCGAAAATCATCATAATCAATATCCCCCATTTCATCAGGGTGAGTAAGTAATGGAGTAGGCAAAATCTTTGATTTCGAACTTTCTTCTCGACGAATCAAATCACTTAGAGACATGAGCTTTTCAGTTTTTGCGCCAATCGTACCAACTTCTCTTTCATTCGAATTAGAGGTATAGGGGTTAAACGTACGACGTGTTGCCTAAGACAAAAAAATGACTATATTGAAATAGAGAAAAATGTAAAAATAAATAGAAATTTGACAAATATTTGGAAATATATTGAAGAAATATTTTATGTAACTTTATACATAGAGTTATTATTTACCGCAAAAAGATACATTCAACAGATATTGTTCAGGAAAAATTGATTTTTTCAATTTGCATCAAATATCGAAATTAAAAATATGTGGATGTTTGTGCAGAATAGCCTAATAAATTTAAAAAGTAGGATTTTTTAGAACAATATACAAGACCATATAAATTAAATAAGATATTCCTTGTTGAGTTTTTAGCACACAATGAGTTCCTTTTTGTTGAGATGTTAAATTTCATTACAATTTCTAATAGGTTAAAAAGGATATAAATAATTTAGCGGCAAATTCTACTATTTCACAAATATGCCGGCAAGCAGTTTTAAGGGAACCTCAAAAATTTGAAAAAGCTAAGCAAAAAGATTCAAATATATTAACATATAATTTGACAATCCAGAAATCGAATAGCTTGTATCGAAGAAAAAAGAACTAATGAAATATAAGAGTCGTGGAATCCAAAATATTAAATTCGGAAAACTTAAAAATAGACAATTTCTGCTATTTTAATTAGATAATCCTTATTGAAAAATGATTATGGCTTCCATACTTTGAGTTTGGAACATTAAATCCAATAACTTCGCAATATTCATTTTGAAATCTCATTGAGATATCTATGCCGAATTCAGCGGCACTACGTTCTTCCTAGAGAGTTCACGAAAGATGGATATACTCAATTGTAGACCAGATAAAGTCAAATCGAACTACAAAGTTCTTATTATGCAACGTGTTAGCGCAATTTCCGTACTCCGTACACTTTCACGAGATAAAATGAATTGAATTAATTTAAGAGTTTGAACAATTATGGAAAGTGCATAAAATATATTAAAGTTACAAATTATTCAAATCTCGCTTGTTATTAGTTTGACAAATTCGCATTTAATGGGTTCCACCTGAAATGTTGCAAACTATACCTGAAATAAAATCAATGATGGTCGAGGAATAACATCCTCATAACCTAACGAAGAAGCGGAAGCTGGGGCAGGAATCGTCTCATTAAACTGTCCGATGCTAACATATAATTGGTCTGTGTCCCCTCTTATATCGAGTTCCAGTAAATTATTCTGGCTCATTGAAAAGTTGAAGCGCTCCTGAAGTATTTCCATAGCGAAGAGAGATGCTAGCACTGATACAGGACAGCGTTGCTCCTGTTTGACGTACTTACTGTCAATGAGAGGAAAATTACTGAAATCACTAATTTCATCTAATAGAGATTTTAATTATTTATTTTGTCCATTACCTGTCAGCACTTTTAATAGAGATAATGAACTGTTAGCTATCCGTATAAATGCTAGATTTAATGCTAGTTCATACCAACTTATTCCAGAGAAATGAGACAGCAAGAGAAAAAAGCCTTAAAGACTAAAAACTCACTTCCCTCTTCTGTGCACAATGGCACAAATTATTTTCTAAATTAACATTTTGGAGCTGCAAATAATCATATCTTCAGGGTAATCACAGAAGGAAAAATTTGATGAAATTAGGCAACAGAGGTAACCGGAATCACTGAACTAAAACATGAACAGCTTCCATACCATGACAAATCAAGAAAGATATTGGTTGTGCATGAACAATAATTCTTAAGTTGCTATTTCCCAAAAAACTATTTACAGAAAACAATGTTCGGTACATATGCACTAATGGTTGTCAAGACCAATGAATTTTATATACATATAATCCAAGAAACCAGAAAATACAAAGCATGGAATACTACACGTATACTACTATATCATTTATCTTATTGCCTGTATTGATGAGAGTGAATCTTGTCAACATTCTACAACTTATTCTACACGCATACAAGTCAAATTAAATCGTATAACCACAACTCCCTGAAAGAATCATATACAAACAGAAATACATACATGGATGACACGGCTGAACATATTAGATCTTGACAATGGACATAAATACAGCTTCAAAGTTGTAATTTTTTTGTATCACGAGATGGTAAATATGGTGGTGGTCAACTTGTTTTTGTGAAAGTATCAAATAATACAATTAAGTGCTAGTGCATTTTTATTTAATCAGTTCCTCTGATTACCTACAAGTTTCACTTTTATTTTGGCAATTACTGGAATTAAACCTAGTTGAATTTTTAAAAGAAACTAATGCACAGCAGGAGAGAACTAGTTTATTGATAGTTTTTAGAGAAGTTTGCATGAATTCTAATGAACATTAGTTTGTGGTGCGTGAGCGCATAAAAATTTCTAACCAGGAATCTTCCTACATCTTCAAATCATTAAGCATACTTAACCATTTTTTAATGCAAACCAATGTATATGAAATTTTTCAAATTGCTCTCAACTTAAATGCAGCAATCATTTTGGCCTGGTTAATATAAAGGTGAATTTTCAGCACTATTTCTTGAACTATGTATACACTTTATTGAATTTCTAGGTGTTAGGAATTCACTCGTTAACAGTTAAATTTGTGTTATAGCTGTGGAATTCTGTTTTATGGCAAGTCATTGTTTTGCATATTGGAATTCTGGGTTTATGGCAAGTGATTGCTGGATTTTGATGATGGACTAAGTTTGGGATTTGTGTATTGCTGTGCAGTATGTTTCACTTCCAGCAACACAAATTATGTCTGTGTAAATATACTCTCTTTGCTCAAGTTTTGTTTTGTTTGATACACATTTATAACCAGGTAGTTAGTATGCTTTTTATATTTTGGTTACTTTCTTCTGTGTCAAGAAATATGGAATTTCTAAAAAACAAGAATGAGGAGTAAACAACCAAATTGAAAAGTATATGGTTCACGATTCAATATGAATTACAGCATACTGGACATCATAGAAAGTTATGAATAGTTTTTATTTGTAAAATCTGCACAACAGTTTAACATATTTTTTAGTTTAATTTTAAGGAAATAAGAGGCACAAGTAAACCATTGAAACTTTTCTATCATTTTCTGAAGTGCATGATCATACACCAATAGTTCAACCAATCAGGGACTAATGGACATGAAATTGTATTAAAAAATTGTTTGCAATTTGAATACTATTTACTCTTAATATTTTTGATCATACATTTTTGAGAAGTATTCACTGATGGCCAGTTAGGTAATTTTGAGTAAAAAATTTAGCAATAAAAAACCTAGCTCTACATTTGTATATTATATTTATAGCCCTTACTGTAGTGTAATCGATACTAAGCATATCACTGAACATATATTTGACAGACAAAATTATTTGCCAGTAAAACATTAAGTTGTCATTAAACTTGGTACAGGAACTCTGATGAAGCAATTACAAAGTTGAGTGCAACTTGACATCTCAAAACTGCATCAAGTTCTTCTCTTTGTGCACATCTCATCTAGTTAGAGCTCTGGATTATATAGACTATTTATTATTTGAAAAGTTATTAGAATTAAGCTCCAAAGTATTTTTGTAATTAATGTTCCTATTCTGTGAAAAAAACAGTTTTTTAATGACAATTGAATAATGCTCAATACCATGAAATTTTTTTATGAAGTCTAACTAAAACAATGTAAACATAACCTTTTTTTAGCTAGGACTTATATGAAAATCTGACTTTCACAAACTTTTCAAGGCATTACATAATTCTTAAAACTTGTTCAAAATTGCATAAATCTTAATATCAGTTCAGTTACAGTACACATTCTCTTATCCTTGTGTAAAACTTTTTCAATGAAGTTATGAACTGTTAGGAATGTAACACACAACGGAAACACAAGAAATCTGTGACAGAATGCGTATATTATTGCATCCTAAATTGTGTTGATAGAAGTAAATTAACTTCAATACAACAAAATACCACTTACTGAAACTTGTTCTCATAATTTAAATACAAACTTGTTTTCATAGTCTAAACTGAAACTTTAACATTGTATTAGGAGAAACTTACTGCAGCTACAGAATAGAATTAACTCCCTTAGGTGTTAATTCCTGACAAACTTGTTAGAACTAAAACTGAACATTAGTATCTGAACAAAGCACATTTTTTTCAAATTTAGGAAACAGAAACCTTACAAATAAAAAGCACATGTAAAATTTCAACACTATAGCCAATTTAGCAACAAAAGACTGTGTGTGATAGGAATAGGAGCTATGAATTAAAGGAATCAAATAAACTAAACCTTTCAAAGTTTTATACAAAAAAATTGTTTCTACGGAGATATATTTGTCAATGCCTGCTATACTTTACAGAAAGGGTAATGCAATGCTCAGTTGGATGCTGTAAAATGTCTGGATGTACTGCTCAAGTACTACTAATTTGCACCACTGCTAGTATATATATTGTTAAGACTGCTGCATCCTATAGAGACTAAAATCGGCCAAATAGGGTTATTTCAAAAGAAGGAAGTCATCATTGGATTTTGACAATAATTTATGGCCAGTCATCATTAAACTTGAACTATAAATTATGTGGATTAGAAGATCCACTTCTGATTGTGCAAGTAGCCTTAGTGGTCTTGTAACTGTTATGAATATACTATAAATTATAGTTCCTGCCTTGTCTTGTCTTTGTTTTGTTTTGTCTACAATTAGATCTTGGAATTGAATCTGCTGAGTTATTTACTCAGACTAACATACATTTAATCTGAATGTTAAGCATGATTCTGAAATTATCAGATAGTCAGAATATAACAACTTTTTGCAATTCAAAAATCAAAATTCCTGTTAAAGATACTTCATACAACCTTTTAGATCACCATCACACAGCATACATGAAGTCTGTTGCAATCTATATTCACCATCACTTTTCAACATAATCACAGTATGCACTGTTCTGCTAGACTTCCTGGTACTGTGCTAAACTTTTGTAGAAAATCATATTTCACTTTCTATTTACTTATAATAGTATATTTGTTTTCAAATTTCTCCCTTTTTGTTTATTCTTACCTAATATTTTCAACATGTGACACTGTCTTAGCATTGCATGTAAATATTTACTTTACTACTCAGTTTACCTTTACAGCAAGGTATTAGTTGGAGTCTCAATATATGTGTCAAATGCATTCAAACCTTATTAGAATAGTAAATAATACTTAAAAAAAGAGTAAAAAATACATCCATGATGAATAGTTCTGAACCTTACAAACTCTATACTCATTTTGAATGTAGTCGAACATTATTTAACTTCTTTTTTATTACTAGTTTAGTTGTTTAGGCATTTGAAGAGTTCTATGTTGCATACAGATTCTTATACTGTGCCAAAGAAATATCAACTAGCCTACACTCTATACAGCTTGAGCATTATGATGTTGAAGTCAAACTGCACTTGGCTGACATGCTGTGGCCATGATTTATCATCCAGATTTGTTTACTCAAGTAGCTTTCAAGTCAATCTACTTTTCAAATTGATTTTAACTTGTGGTGTTTCTGGTCAATTTTCATATTTAAGGCTGGAATTCAATTTTATTAGATCTACAAAGACTACAGTAGTTGAAACTCTATCTCATCCTTTTCTGCTACTTGAAAGTGTGTAATTCATGCTGAGTTTAAATTTGATGATTGTTGTAATATGCCAGTTATTGACAAGATGAAACGGGTAGTCAAAATACTGATGGTTACCTGCTTTTACTACCTGAGAAGGAATTTTTGATTTCAACATGAATTGAAAAGCTTCATTTTATCAAATGCAGAAAAAAAGGGGTTTAGTCTCATTATAGCAAACACGCTTATCATTTCCCATTGTGCATTCTTGTACATAATTATATTTCATGGTAAAGACAGGCAGTTCACTCAAGTGTTTTGCTTGAAATAGGCAGTGCAAGAGACCTGTGCAACTGCAATCTAAAGGCATCCGTTGGTACAGAGAGAGTGAAGCTGAGGAATGAGTTGTTGAGATCCCGCAAAGGCATATCTATGTAGGAATTCGGTTTGAAATAAGGTGTGTGCCTGCAATGGCTGTCACAGTACCTGAGTTGTTTATTATAAATTGAAGTATATATACCCAGAACACAAGTACTGTCAGCAAAAATTGCTCATAATGAGAAAAACTAGTAACAATTTTAGTTGGTTACATAAAAATTTGCTTATGGGAATTTTCATCTATTACTGGGACTCAACATTTTTTAGTGTTTCTGGAGTCTAACATGGTGGTCTTTAGGGGCCACTACTCTAGTTGCTTGTTCTGCATTCTTCAAGTCCAAGACTGCATTATAAAACCTGTACCTAGATGCATAATACCTTGATAGTTGCAACATTTCAAGCAAATGTAAAAAAAATGCATCAAACTTTTGACTCTAAAAAAAATTTGTTCATATGAACTCTACATCAACTTTTCTGAGTATGAGCTTTAGTGGCCAGAAGGACAAATTTATTCAAATTATTTTTTTAAACTAAATGAACAATCATTGCAGCTATTATACTTTTGGGTTGTCACTTGGCACATTGTGTCTTATGTACTTATATCCTAGATTTAAAAATTTGTACAGATTACAAATTTCATGCATGTTAACATAATCTGAATGTTACACAAATAGATCTGGTTCTTAGAAGTGGATAAATGGGACTTCGCAAAATATCTCATATTCTTCACTCTTGTCCATTAAATAATACATCACATGCTGTTAGTTGTTTGACAAAAACACCAAGAAGCATAGACATAGAAACTTAATGGGCCTTTATATCTACAACCAAATGAACTCAAGCTGCATTCTCTACACACATGGGTAACCTTGGAACAATCTTTGTTTAAATAGTTATAGTACCAGCATACTTTTGTTTACTTTTGTTTGCACATGACTTAGTGCATGAAATTACTGTGATACCATATAAACACATTTTTCTACCAGCTAAAGTAAAAAAAGAGCTCTGTTTAGAAATTAAAAGAAAAAGTTTAAGTCATGTTGACATGATTGACTAACAGCATTCAAAACAAAATATTACAGTAAAAGACACTAAACTATTTTTAACATCTATTCAAATCAAGCAATGTCCATTTCAAAGTTCATTACACATTGGTTACATGTCACTCTTGGTGACTGGCTTCAAGTAGTACTAATTTGATTACTAAGTATGAAAGTTCCAATACACAAATGCTGACATACACTTAAATATCTCTATAATTTTTCTTTTACAAGCATTGTCATTTGCTGTTTCTAGAGCCATACAGCCAATGTGGAATTTGTTCTAAAGCACAAGATCAACTATGCAGTGACAGTTAAGTTTGCTTACTCATGCGCTGGTTTGAAAATGATGATAGATATGTATATTAGGAACCTAACTAGATTGGCCAATACCGAGTAAGAACAAGTCAAGCTCATAACACAGGTATTTTCACATAAGATATTTTTGTATTGCATAGATCACTCTTCACAACATATTAACAAACTAAGACACTATAATATTCTTGGCATTTTCTCGTGTATTCTTGCATCCTGGCATTTCCTGTATTAGTTATTGCAACGTATCAGTAATAAATTTAAAAAATCTTTTTCCGAGTAGCCAAGCTAAACCAAGATATCTCCTTCCATTGAGCTACAAAAAAGATTTCAACACAACACATTTTAATATGTCTATTATAGATGCACTGCAAAAGTTATCATTCATCCATATATTGTGTTAGATGGAATTTTTAGCATGTACTCAAGAATAAGAAAACTTTAAGTACTTAAAGAAGTATTTCAAAGTGCATTTAAACTATATTTTGTTAATGTGGGAATAAATAGGCTGTTGTTGATATTACCAATAGAATCTTCACTCAT
Source organism: Vaucheria bursata (assembly GCA_032358265.1). Lineage (NCBI taxonomy): Eukaryota > Xanthophyceae > Vaucheriales > Vaucheriaceae > Vaucheria > Vaucheria bursata. The sequence continues at coordinate 79,775 of JAULBW010004639.1, read as the reverse complement.
TGGGCTTATTTTTTGACTTCACAAGTGTTAAGACCTGAGTAGATATAGTTGGACAGGTTTAAATTAAACAACAGTTCCAAACCATTTCAGAAGTAGGAAAAATGTCTGGTTATATATTTTTGTAGCAGTACCCATGATAAGTGCTATATACTGTATAGTAGCAGTAGTACATGTGCTGCATAGTTGGAGTAGTTTATTTTGCTACATTGTTTCTGCTTCAGTAGTAGAAACAACATTTAGTAACAAAAGTTTCTTGCCTATTTTTCCTTGTTTTCTTCAGTAATTTTGTGTATTAGCACAGACTTTTGTCCTTGCTCCGACCTTGCATGTCTTGTTATAGTTTTTCTTTTTCCTTTATTCATGTTCTTGACAATGAGCAAATAAACTAAAATATAAAGCTAGGTTGACTCTTTATCAACTTGTAGCTGTAACTATTCAATGCCATGGAGCAGTATTTGTGCAAAAGCACTTGCAGTGAACAACTCACTTAACTGTTACAGCACAGTTGCACGTAATATGACTTTTAGCTTTCTTACTTACCTTTTTAATGGCATTATTTAGCTACTTCAGATTATTTGCATCATTTCAGTTAAGGCAAATGGAAAATTCTTAAAGTGCAATTATGCGTATTTTAAAATTTGGAGAGAAAATGAACAAGAAAGTTAACACTTAAAATATAAACAAATCCTTCAGCCATTAAATATATTTACTGCCATCAGTTTTTAAGTTGACTAAAGCAAATGCAAGGATTACAAAAAAAAGGAATGAATTTGTTCTTACTTCATTATTGCAAATTAACTTTAACAAAATAAAAATTTCGTTCATAGCTAGTGGATAATGCTGGTTATGGAGTTATTCTACCTTAATTAACTTCTTTGCTGCTACAATTCAAGATATTGTTCTGTTATTCATTGTCAGGATCTGTCTTCAGTAGTTATGCATAAAAACAACACAAAACACAAACTAGAAAGAGTATAACAATATAGTATTAGATGCACAACATGTGTTGCCAAAAGTGAATCTCTACAATACATCTATTGAACCAATGGCAAATACAAAGAATATTATCCAATAAAGAAATGTATTTGAATTGAAAGCATGGTGTAATGAACCAAGTCCCAACACAATCCACGATGGCATTATACATCTGAATAGATGAAGCTAATGGCTATGAATTCTTCATTTTATTTCTTTCACAAATTGTGCTTGTACTAAGTAATCTTCTCTGAAGATTCAGCAAAGATGTATGGGATTCTTAAACACCCATTCACATGCATGAGTAAGTCATAACATAAATAAGTATTCTAAATTTTATTGCATTCGCAGTTCTATGCAATCTCAATCAGAAAAATTTGAGGTGTAACTGTTTGGCAGGAAGTATTGTAAACTTTCATTTTCATGCACACTATGAGTTTTCGGTGCTCCAGAAACTCCTTCTTGAGTTTTAAACACGGTTGGCTTGTGGAGAGTTGGTGCAATGACACAAATCATTTCCTTGATAAAATGATTTAACTTAGTATGGAGAGATTGGTCAGTCAGTGATTTAGTTTGGCCAAAAAAACTATGGAAAATGTCTTAATTTGATGGCTGAAGCCTTCCAAATGCTGTGTCAGTTGAAAACAAAGCATACTACGGTAACCAGCGCAAATGGGTAATTAATCGAGCAATTTAGTTGACTGTCTAAGCCAATCGCAGCTAGCCAAGTTGTTGTTCCAGCGAAATAAACTATATACTAAAGTTGAGATTATGCGATATAAGTCTATATACACTTTTCAACTAGTTAGTGCGATATTTCAGAAATTGCACTCGAGCTAGAGTTCACATAGAGAGGTATTGTGCTTGAGAAGAACAAGACTTCGTAGCTTTACATCATTATAACGCGTTGAAGGTTTGAAAAGCAGGTTATGATGGATGTACAGCCTTCTGAACCGAGGTTTGTTTTGTGCAGTCGTTCTCAGAGATAATCTCCATTTGGAGAACTGCTTGCGAATATTGAATATTTTGGCGATAAACTAGAATTTTACATCGGATCAAATTAAAAATTTGCGTAATATTTTGGAAGTTTTTGGAAGGCTTTGCGACTTCGATCACTAAAATTCACTAATACCAAAAAATTCATATCCTTTTTTTTGGAAATATCGAATATGTATCATTGTACGATTCTTTTTTATTAATAATCAAGCTGAAAATATATTAGGATATCGGCAAAGTAAATTTAGTTCACAGTTCGTAGAACTAGATATTGTTTTAAAATTTCGAAAAAATAAAGTTAAATTTGATATTGAATGCATTTCCGAATTTTTTAAATATTAAGTGCGATTTAGAAGTGAAAGCTTTTTTCGCCAGTATCGCTGTATAAACCTGTGCTCGTTCATGTCGGATTTTCTCTAAATTTTATGGCTTGGTTTTCTCTTTCTACATAGCTCTTCATTTTAATTGAACTTCTACATAACTGAAAAGGACTCTACCCAGAATATTCATTGTGCAGATTTTAGAAATATATATATATATATGTGAACATATTACAAAATTTGTTTAAATGATAAATGTGTTAACAGTACATTGCGGCGTCGTGCTTCAAATCTTTCTCGGCGAACACCGTCATTCATACACGTCGAAGACGATGATGAAAATGATAGCAAAATTGCAAAGACTATCCGACGCATGGATATGTATGCACGTGTGAATGATGATTTGACTGTTAAAACAGAGAGCGGAGCTACGGTTAGCGTTGTTTTCTGGATGCTGCTACTGATTTTGGTAACAAATTTAGAATCTTTAAATAAAAAAATTGAAGTAGTGAAACAATAACATTAACTTTGATTTAATATATGTACTGGCTTCAGAATTTTAATTAAGAATTAATGCCCCAAATATAGCAACAGGGCATTATATTCATTTTTCAATACTGATTTTTGAACTTATGCCTAAACTCGAAAATTACTCCGTGTTTTTTGTATTTTTTAAAGTTTTTGAATACTCTCTATACGATGCCTTTGCCAAAAATTTGACTTCAAAAGTGAAATTTGAATTTGTCTTCAATAGCTAGCTCTCATGTTAGCAATGCTTATGTGCTAGAAGTGATTAGCTTAAATCTAGCCTGACTAGTCTAGTGTAGTCTAGTGTAGTCTAGTCTAGTCTAGTGTAGTCTAGTGTAGTTTAATATAACCAATAGCTTTACTTCCATGACCCCGGGTATTCATTCAAAAATGGAATGTCATACTAAATTTGTGCGTATTTTTATGAAATAGCTTTTTATGTCTTTTTCCATAACCCTGACTTTTTAAATTGAGACATATTTCTGCGGAAACCATAGATATCTTATGCCGAACAGTATTCTAGGAGTTAATGTCGAGATAAATTATTTATGATTTGTACATTAAATTTGAACATTAAAAAATAATTTTAACATTTGTATGTTTACATATATTTCTTGAAGTTCTTAATAATTTTAACAGGATTGGTTAATTCTTTTTTTGTCTTTTATTTCAGTACATTTTTATTACAATTTTAAGAAATAGATTTTTTGTTGGATTCATAGAAATAATCAATTTGCTATACCTTATTTCGAAATAATTTTTTTTCTTGCAATGATATTAAAAACGATATTAATGGTGACTAGTTTAATATAGCAAGTAGTAAACTAGTTACCAATATAGAGAATAACTAGTTAAGTATACCGAGTAGTGAACTAGTATTCAATGCTTGGAATAACCATCATATGGCATTTATTTTATTTTGTATTATTCAATGCTAAGGTTTCGGCAGAACTATATACATTTATTCGTGAGCGTGACAGTCGGGAGGAAACTATGCGAGTCGATACGAGTATTGGTAATAAGCTTGAAATTCGATTGAATATGACTTTCCACGCCATCAATTGCTTAGATTTGCATGTTGATGCAATGGATGTTGCTGGAGATAATCAAATGGACGTTGAACATGCTATGTTAAAGCAGCGGTTAACGGCTGACGGGAAGCCAATATCTGTTGCAATTTCAGAGGTTAGAATTTTAAAATAATTTTTTCATCTTTTATGTTTCTTTCACAAATTTGGATTAAAATGATTAAATGAATGATTGAAAGAATTAATTTTTTTCATTTATCTGGATCTAAATGATCAATTTCAGTTTTAAATCACCAAATATAAAAATAAATAAACGATTGAACTTATGGTTTATTTTTTGTTTTATATTCATAATATTGAATTAAAAGGATTAAATGCTTCTACAATAGAATACGAACTTGACTGTAAATACTTTTTCATTAAAAGTGTATCTGATTGCTTTAAGAAAAAAACCGAAGAATGAGAACAATTTATAGTATGTCTATTTTCTTCAATACAAATGCTATTCTAGAATCATTATAGAACATTCTAGAACTTGCGCATTCTAAAATGTAGTTGCTAGTATGATTAAAGTATGTAAGGTAGTTGCAACTGGAAATAGTCTACTAGGTATCTAATTTATTTTATCTAGTATTGAGATAACAAAGTGGCAGCAACAAGAGAAAAATAGCTATAAATGATGGAAAGGATCAAAGTGTTGTAGCACCTGTGGAAATAACTTCTTCAACTTGAATGTTGTTCTAGAACATTACGATATTCTATATAGTATATAAAGTAGTGGCTGATATAAAATATATAGCATATTTTGGATATTACAAATTTGCTTATAACAAATTTTAACTCATAATAAGTAAGCACTGATTCATATTGTATCTAAGGTCAGTACCAGATTTTCGTATGTAATGAAATAGTTCGTTCATTAAATTCAATGTTTACTGCAGCCTACTATGATCTTCCCCCGAACATAAGCCGCTGGGGCTATATTCAAGGTGAATATTTTTATTTTTGATGCCACCTACCTTATTCCGAATATTCGTACAAATTTTTCCGAATTGAGAAATTTCTTGTATTTGCAAGAATATAAGCACTAGGTCTTATATCAAAATAAAAGCTACATTGGGGTTACTCTTCGTTTACAAGCCATAGGTTTATGTTAGGAGAAATGATGTTAGATTGTCAATATATTATGGTTCAACTGTAAAAACTGATAATTTGACCAATAGGAAGTGAGTTTGCTGGAGCACAGGGCAACTCTACCCCGGGATTACTGTGGTAGTTGTTATGGCAATGATGAACGAGGCAAGGCGGCCGCCAAAATGGAGGCTTTACATGGATGGGAGCTTCCTTGTTGCAACACGTGTCATGATGTGGTTGAGTCTTATGCTCTTAGAGGCTGGAGCACAATTCAGATTAGGAAAACAGCAGAGCAGTGTGTAAGGGAATCCCACTTATCTGAGCCTATACAGGTATGTATATAGATACATACAAATGTGCACCTAGACGCATAAGCGCATACATAAATATATATCTAATTACCTTTGACAATAATATATTACGTAAATACATATGTATAGAAAAATGAAGGCTGTAATTTGAGTGGTATGATGCGAGTCAATAAAGTTGCTGGTAATTTTCATATGGCTATGGGAGACAGCATGGTGAAAGAAGGCAGGCATGTACACGTTTTCAATGTTGATGACAGCGATAGCTTCAACATAAGGTACATCTGATACATACATATTTAGTTTAAGTTCATATATTCTTCCCCTGAAGAGCTTATACGTGACACTCGGACTTAATTCCATTTTATTAGTCGTTACAGTTATGTTACAAGTACCTAACTAGTCGGTTCAACAACAGTTCATGATTCAGAATGAGCAGGTTACAGTTGTCCAACAAGCCGAAAGAACTGGCAGTTTATAAAGATCCCTGTATCTGGTATTGGTCGTTTAAAGTAGAGCTGGGTAATATGGCTAAGTATTGGGTTTGGTATAGGGAATCTAGTAGATTTAGTTTCTCATAATATAGGAGGTTGCCGGCTCATAAAGTTCTCCATTACTAACGAAGAATAAGAATCTTTCATTGCAAAATTTTTGAAAAAGTTGATTCTTTCAATTTTTTTCTGTATATGAGTTGATGCGTGTGTTACATTTAACTGCCATAGTAAGTAGGAAAACTAAAGAAAGGTGGATGGCCTTTGAAGTACGAAATTGAATTTGGCCTAATTCCAGTATATTCTTCAGCTACATCTATATATATACCATTCTTTAGGTTGATATGTATGTATGTATATTTTTGTTTGCTATTTTGTAGTCATACAATTCATTCGATGAGTTTTGGGGATACATATCCAGATATGCCAATGAATCCTTTAGATAATATTCAACGTATTTTAGATGAAGAAACTGGTACGGGGCTAATGCAGGTATAAATGTATTCATATACATGCATATCTACGTGTATACACGCATATCTACATATATACACGCATATATACATACCTACATGTACAAACATAGAAACATGTATAATTCTGAATTGTATACACTGATACAAACTGAATAAGTGTATACCTACTAATCATGCTGATTTACGAATAAATGCTGAAACATGGATACATACTGATGCAAACCTACAGATGTATATACATGTATATACATCTGTACATACATACTAATTCGTGTATACATACATGGATTCATGTATGTATATATATGTATATTCTTGAATATACAGATTCATACATACATAACCATAAAATCATTAAAAATATTTATATTATCATTATTTTTACTCATTTTTTTCACTTTTTGAATTCTTATGTTTCATGTTTTTCAATTTTTGTCCAATTTTGTTCATATCAATTCTTTTTTTTCATTTTTCTATAAGTACTACATAAATTTAGTGCCGACAATTTATAAGGAGCAAAGCAAAACTGGTGAAAAGACAGAGCTCATTACTACGCAGTTTACGTACACTATGAAATTTAGGTAAACCAACATGTATGTATTTCTGTACTTAATGATTTTCATATTATTTGAATGAATGTATGCATGTACTTCCTAATTTTTATAATGCATATACGTATTTTTTGTGATTTTCATTGGAAATGATCCATTCTGAAAAAATACTGTTCAAATTCATGTTGATATATGCATCATTTATATGTTTTACGGTTATAATATACTGAAGTTATGTACCAAAAATTTCTTTAAGCAAATATATCTTTAAAAAATATGTAAGATACATATAGTTAAGATTTATATGTCTATATTGAAAATGATAAAAAGTCCATAATTTTGATTTATGTGTGTATTGTATTTACATAATGCTGATTTTCAGCTTTTAGGGACTAATAATTAAGTTATAGCTTATATTTCACGAAATCAAAAGGATACTAGTGTGGAAAATGTATATTTAAGAAGTTATTCTAGAAAATGACCTTTCAAGAAAATTTGTAAAGCATATTTTTGCCTTTCAGAGCCCTTAGAAATCTCTATCATTTGTGACATACTATTGATATTTCATAAATTGACGGTCTACTAAGTGATATATTCTATCATTTGATAGCTTACGCAATCCACCAGCCTCCCTTTGCTGGTGCACATTAATATTTCTAATTTAATATGTATTCGATTCACTGATAGTTTTGGGGTAACCAATGGTATCAGTTTATGGAATATTAGCAGTATCTATAACTTACATCTTTTTCAATACCCTTTTAGAACTTTTAATAAAAAAGTATTTTATTTTCGTGTACGTATGTATGTATTGATTTCTCCATTGTAGCAGTAATTGTTATTTTCTATTCTATATCGAGCATAATAAAAAATATACTTTTTGGTGCCAGATTAGTTTATGGATATGATGACTATCTAAAAACACTTATAACCTTAAAATACATAAATACCTCTACGTGTACAGTAATTTTCGGATATAACGGATCTTTTGGACCACCAAATAAATTCATCGTATCCGAAGCTCACTGTACTAAAGTTGTGTCTACATATTCGTTTGAATAATTCGCTACGCTTGTGTTAGATCTGTGTACGGTTATGATGACTATCAAAGGCATGAGCATCATAGTCAGCCCGACCATCATCATGCCATTGGAGAACATGTCGAAAGCCGAGATGTGGAAGAAGATATTCCGAAGAAGAAAAAAGAAATAACTAACTATTTGCTGCCAGGAGTATTTTTTGTGTACGATATGGCCCCATTCATGCTGGAGGTCAGAATTTGTATTTATATACATATTTGTATATATGCATGTGCTTTTTCAGTATATTTGTTATTTCGACAAAAGTTATATCATTTAAAGGAATTCCTTTGTCTAATCGGCACGTTCCCCTACTCTGTGCGTGCAAAAAGAGCAGTTACAAAAAGTTGGTATAATAGCTTAAAATTGATTGCTCTAGAACAAAACAGTTTCAAATATTCAATATCAAATTTGATTTTATATTGAAATTAGAATGCGCACAATTTTTGTATTTAATATAAAGCACTTATATTTTCATTGGTGTTCTATTTTATTTCGATTTTTTTAAACTTAAAATATGTATGCCTATCATGAAGATTTTTAAATTTTTCTTTTCTATACTTAAATTTTTTTTGCACGCATATATAGGGGACTTCATGTTAAAACATATTCTATTAAATTTCTTCATTTTAAACGACTTAGAACATATGCTAGCATCGATTCATTCTATTAATAAATTTCTTTCTCTAAGCGATTTTAATTTTTGTGGGCGTAAATACATAAACAAAAAGAACAATTAACGAAAAGTAAAAATAATTATTCTTTGTAATTGAATTTATCCTCTTTTTGTTACAAGGTTGAAGTTTCGAGGCAGCCAATCAGTCACTTTCTTATTCGACTGTGCGCAGTTGTAGGCGGTGTTTATACTGTCAGCGGCATGCTAGATCAATTTATATATCATGTGATTGGACGAATGAAAGGAAGTGGGTTGTTGCCATCATAATTTACTCGAGTATACTTGTATATATACGAGTAATTTTAGTTTTGAATTTTTGCTTTGAGCTTGAATTTTTTTCAATAGTTTTGTTTGTTTTACAGATTAGTTCATCCGAGTACGTTTCTAGCACGATTTTTTTACCTTATACATAACTACAGAAAAAAAGCATACAGATACTACTAAAAATTCAATTTTTGTATATTTCAATCATGACATAATCTTTTGAAGTTCAAGCTGTGATGACCCCATCGTTATAATCATTCCATTTTGAACTTCAAACTCGGCTCCTTCAGGGGCTGGTTCGCTAAAATTAAAAAAAATGAAATTGTAAACTACAGCTACGATACCTTGTAAAGTATTATATTGTAGTAGTATTATTTCAGAATGTTCTATAAAGATTTCAAAATGAATCTTCTCTTATTATAGCTACTTTTCTATCTGTTGATAGAAAAATGGCACTTCCAACATAAATAAAAATATCAACCAAATTTTGGTGTAAAACTGATATGCTTCATGATATTAAATTGTCACACCTATTATAATATCACCTTCTAACCCATTTCGTTTTAATTTTACAAATTTTCTTGAAAAATCATATTTCAGAATAATTTCTTAAAAGTAAAGAAGAGATTAATTTTTTGATATATCTTTCTACACTACAATCCTTTTGACTTCATACTATTTACATCTATGGCATACCTGTTAACTAAGCTTCCATTCGTACTGCCAGCATCCATAAAGTAAATTTTTCCATTTGATATGAATATTTTTGCATGTGTGGTTGATATTTCTTTGTCTTTTGGTAGACTGATGCCTCCATCTTTGAATCGTTTTCCTGTGCTTCGTCCTAACATACAAACCCCTTTTTCAAATGGATGGAGATTCCATGTTGTTCCTATTCAAAATACAAAATAATTATCGCTGAACCTTTTAAGAGGACGGTTCCATTATACGACCCCAAAAATCTCAGATAAAGAGCAAATCAGTATTAAAAAATTAAAGAGGCATGTTGATAAAAAAAGGCAAAAATGACTTGAAAATTTATCCTTTTTGGCAAATCCAGATTTTCAGTGAAAAATTGTTTTAACATAAAAAACTAGCGCTAGGGAGATTACATGAATATAGCATGTATTTAGGAAATTATATTTACTAAGAAGATGAAAATAATGCACTTAAAGGATTTAGAAGAAATTAGCTTACAAATTACTAAAGAGGAAAGCGGTAATTTATTCCCTCGTGTATTTATGGAATTCAGTTGAATATAAAATAGCATTCGTAAAACTGGCAATAAAATTATTTGGAAATTTAAGGAAGAAAGCAGCAGATAATTGATTTACCTTCATAAGGTCCAGACTTTGCTAAAACTTTTACAGTTATTGATGCATTACCGCCTTCGCCAGAACTTTTACATTTCTTTGAAATCAGCTTTGCCTCAAATGCCATTCTCAACTCTTTTTTTCCAGCCTCATGCTCAGCTTTTAATCTACGTATAAGCTCTTTGGCGTGATTTTCAATCTCTTCGATCAAAATATTACATTGGTTGTCTAAATGGGCATCAAGCGTTAAGCGACTATCAATTGTATCTAGTAGCGCCTTTTCTTCAGCATTGTATTTATTCATCGTTGGATCTATTGAAAGGCAATACAATTAGTAGCTCTCAAATTAGTAATAGAATGGAGATTTTTGTTTTCTGTTGATGCCTTAGAATGCTAACTGTCACTTTTTGCTTGAATAGAAGTACGGTTCATATCAAAGCTAAATTATCCGTATAATTTGGGCAATTTTCAGAATTACCAATTACTCAAAATTTTGACCAGCATACAAGCCACTCGCTCTCACTCGGGCATCCTTGCCCCCCCTTGCTCACTGTGCTGTGGTCCTTTCTTTCTCTCTTGCCTTACTGTACTCAGCTCAACGTTTTCGTCATCTCTATGTGGAAGGTGGTTGTGCCCTCTTGCTACGCTCTGGGACCATTTCTTTCCGTTAAAATTTCAAATTTGTAATGTAGGTCAACATACTGCTATTCATGTATGTGCATAAAAATGTATTAAAATGTTAAAAATTTGTATATCATAGTCAAAATGCTTGAAAAATACCAAAAAAAGCAAAAATAAACGAAAATATACAGAAAGTCGCAGAAACCAGAAGAAATTGTATTGCATAACTCTAGTAGTATGCTTTATTTTAACTTATGCTGTTGGAGATCAATATTCCACATAACATTTAAGTGCTATGTAAAAGACCTAGATGTACAGTAAAGTTAAAAATAGTAAAACAATATGTTAACACATGAAACGGTGCAACAGGAATAACAAAATCAAAATATGTTGCATTAAAAAATCTATTACAGAAATCCTAAAGCGTCAAAAAAGAAAAGTTTAATTTGATCAATACCACTCTCTATACATTGATGTATGTGCTCAAACTCATACATTAGTGAATTAAAAACCAATTAAATGATATTCCATGCACTATTTAATTGTATTTAAAGGCAAAGGCACTGAAATTTAAAGGACAAGTTTTCCAGTCTCGGCAAAAACTCACGTAATACCATCTGAAACTAGATGGACACTGATTATGATAAACTAAAATCAAGCTTTCTATCTAAAAAGCCAATGAAAGTTTTTGAAGTGTATGGAATTAGCAAAGATGCTCTCTCTAAGACTAGTAGAAATGGAACTTGCTATTAATATTTTAGAACAAATCGTATTTGGTTAATCCTTGGATTATGCCTCATTGTCAGCAATATAAAAAATTTATAATAAATAGTTCTTCTTATATTTACTTTTAGAATATGAACAAAAATGGATTCATTTGTTAGATTTACAAACAAACATGTTTCTGGAGATAATGCAACTAAAAGGCCATTCCGAATTCTAAAATTTTTATAGTTGCTGATGTGCAGTTTGTTTTATTTAAGAGATTTGTCAGTAAAAAGTAATCAGTTTAATTTCTGAAACATGAAATTTAATTTTATGTCAAATTCAGACCTACATACTATTAATATCAAACTTCTGGAATATTTGTTTAAGAACACATTATTCAAGATGCTGAAAATGATGACAGCTCTTTTAGTCTTTAAAATAAATGATCTAATATGAATGCATATGCACAAATTACAAAGAGGTCAAGTGATTGTGCAAAAAAAAATTCCGTGATTAAAATACAAAAAGTCATATAAACAGTTTGGATATAAGTTTGTCAATACTATTTCAAATACTAAAACATATCAACTTGTATTCCATTTATATTTTACTCATTTTTGCATAGTGCATGAAGTGATTGACAACTATGGTACAACTTCTCAAACAGCTTGACTACAAGCAGCATTTTAAAGTCCAGTGCATAACTCAAAAATAAATCAAAGCAAAATGCAACAAGAAACTGGGGATACAATTTTTCAGGTTCCAGTATTTTTAAAGAGTGTGGTAAACAAAGCACGGCTTATAGAGAAGTTGGATTACCTACCAACATTGTAAAAGTTGACTTAGGTATTTAAACCTGGCATAATACAATATCTAAAAATATTACAAGTGCTGCATCTAATAAAGACTGAAATTGGTTAAACATGTTTACTTTAGATGTGGCAAGTCATCATTCAACTTCAATAATTTATTGCGTCATTGTTGAGCTTAAACTATAAGTTAGATTAGTTTGAAGATTCACTTCTGATCATGTAAGTAACCTTAGTAGTCTTGTAAATCAGTCACAAAAATATACTACATATTGTAGTTCCTGCCCTGCTCTGTCTCTGTCCTGTCTTTGTTTCATCTTATCCACAGTTAGATCTTGAAACTGAATCTGTTGAGCTATAATACCACAAGACAGGGAATATTTGTTTACTACAAGGATGTTAGGAAAATATAAAAACATATGACATAAGAACAGAAATAGCATTTGGTATTAACCTACATACATTGCTGAAAGTGAGATAACTCTTGCAACTTACAAAACTGAACAGTATGAAGAGGGTTCAGTTATTTGAATTACCTTGGACCTGAAACTGAAACCAAACTGAAACCAAACTAAAACTGAACTGAAACCATGGACATATTATATCAAAGCTATATAAAATAAGAACTAACCCTTATTAGAGTTAGTTTCTTGCAAAGGATCTGAGTCTAGCACATTACTGGTACATTTCAAAATATAAAAGCAAAAAATAATAGAAACATTAATTATGGAAAAGTAAAAAGAAAACCGATGTTTTTTCAATGTGAACATATTTTGTAATCTAGATAAACATTTTAACTTGGAAGGTACAAGAACACTGACATTAAATTTCAAATTTCATGATGCAACCTATTTTGATTGTGTATTTGCAATAGAGATATAGCTCTTTTTAGAGCTGAAGCACAGAGAACTGCTGAACAGCTGCACAAAATTCAAAATTAAGTTGGATACATCAAGAAGCATGTCAACAGGTTATTTATCATGTATGAGATATCTTCAAGAGAACGTACCTAATGAAGAATATATTACAGAAATATTAGCATTCAGCTAAAAATTGATCGTGAATAGACTAGTCTTGCATCATTTTGAGTGAATGCAATTTTTCTGCTTTATCACTGTTTCTATGTACTCATCATTTTTTTCTACATTCCGTCAAATATCTGCTGAACAGCAGCCTACATAATACTATAAATTATCATTTTGATAATCATTTGCCTCATGTTACCAGATATTTAAAACTTCTCAAATGTCGAATAATGTCTAAATGTATTCTATCTTTCAGATTTTTTCTTACAATAGGACACTGTTTACACTATATCATTCCAACTTTTGCCAAGCTAGAACCTTCATTGTATGCATGAAGACATTGGTAGCATTTTGAAAAATTCTAATCTACATGAAATCCTGTACTTTGCAATACCGTGTATTTATTGATGACGCAATATCAATATCTGTGTTCATAGTTTGTACCAGACTCAAAGACAAAGTTCTGATAAATTGCTTACAATGAGCATCCAGCTGTTAGGAATTAATTCCCTTAGGGATTAATTCTGTTTCTATAGCTGCAGTCAGTGTTCATTTATGATGTTCCAAGTAAATTGGCTACACATATTCTAGCAGGGTTTAATATTTTGTTGTGTTGATGAAGTTAGCTCACTTCTATCAACACAATTAGTGCATGATAAATACACATATTTTTGTCAGTTTCTTGTGCTTAGTTGTGTTTCATGTTTCTAACACCAGCCCAGTTTTGCTTTTACATTCTCTTCTGATCCTTAAGATGCGTATGCACTGGCAAAATATATTTATTACATGTCAGGAATTTGTTTCTGTCTGCTGTATGTAGTTTGTTAAGTACAATGTTCTACTCTTAGCAATGTCTACATGAAGTGTTACTCCAAAGAAAACCTGCGGTACTCTTTGAGTACTTGAAAGCTATTGTCCTTTTGTGATGAAGAGGATGGTATTATCAGATTAATGCTCTATTTTGAAAGAACAATCAAAGACACTGTAGCGAGCATTTGGTTATGTCATCATATTTAAGCCAATAAAAAGTGCATTGAATTTTTGAATTCAATAGCAATAACTCAGCTTCAGAATTGAGGATGCTTTTCATCGAATGAAGATGGCATCACCTAAATGACTGTTGGCTCGATAAGGAGTTGTGAACAATAAATTGATTTTTTTCGGTAATCTCTTTCTAATTTCATATTGTATAAGGGTGGACAATAATCGACTATGTACTGTTCTAGCTGAATCTTTGTTCTTTTGTGAAATAAAAAACTTGTCACCGTAGTTTGGCACAGTCAAAATATTAGCAAAAAAGTTGAAAAAAATGCAAAAACATTTGTTGTAATCATTGTATGTTGACTTATCTTAAATTAAATGGTCTATATGAATGCAATAGAGGCTAAATGTCTTACAAAAATCTGTATCTTTCAAAAATGATATTATTTTAAATTTCAAATTTCCAAACAATTTGAAAGCTTTTGAAAAAAATCCATTTCAGTTGTAAGCTTATCTCAGTCCATTAAAACTATCCATACATTCTTCTTATTTGATATAAATTGCTTGATAGAAAGACAGTTTATTAATCACTGTTAATTTTGAAGAGAGTTGTAATCGTCCTAGTGATGAAATTTCATCCTTTTTTTTGTTCAAGTTCATAGTTGAATAATACTTCAGAAATGACTCGTTCGGCAATTTCAGCGCCAAAAAAGTTGATCAGCATTCCTCGGCCGGGATCATTGATTCTACGATACCTACATACAAATTTGTGAAAAAAACAGTTATTACTAAAAAAAGTTATTATTTTTCAATTTTAATCGATTTTCTGTGAAAAGTTTACTATAGCTATCAGCACCACAACGTTTTCTCTAAATTGTTTATACATCAAGGGCAAAAAATACTTTAAAAAAATTTTCAATATTTTTTAGTATTCAGTGGAATTATGTAGTTGATGGAGCCTTCCTTCAATATATACTTTTCATTCGAGCTTCTACACCACAAAAGATAAATTTCACGAATGAACTACACTGCTAGCTATTGAAGGGAGAGCATACTAAAATTCCTGAATATCAATTTCAGACAAAATTTACTGTACGAAGTTGAACTTTCTTAATCAAAATCTTCAAGGAAAGGAATCAGAAAGAAAAATTACCTAATTTAATTTGTACAGTATGTTGATAATATTTAAAAAGATGATTAAAAATATTTTTTCAAAATTTAGTTACTGCATTTAGATATCCTTTTTCCAAAAAATTCCTGAAAAGTCTCTTGTTCTCCTAAAAAACTCTACATATTTAGGAAATTCATTGGTTTAGGAGGATTTTAGGAGGTACAGTGTGCTTCCCATGAATTTCACATACGAAATCAAGTTAAGTATTTTAAAAAAGCAGCATACAAATGAAGTGCAATACTTTTGGAGATGCACTGACTCTTCAAACACAACGCCGGGGCTTTTTAATCAAACTGAGTCAAAATGAAAATTTTTTGAGGGAAGTATTGTCATATTGACGTATTTTTTATTCATCATCTGGATTTAGTAAAAAAATGTGTACATTTGTATGCATATATGTAAAACATAACAAATTTTTCATTAAAATAAATTCGTAAAAGTTAAAATACCAAAAGTTAGGTAGAATCTTCCAATGGCACTACTCACATATGTATCACATTTTGCATATCAATTTTGAACAAATATATATTATACAGCTACTACAAGAAGAGATCTTAAGAAAGAACAATAATAATAGAATTTGCACAAAATAAGATGAAAAATTATTCGAAGAATAATATTTTGCTTTTTATATTACACACAAAGGAATTACTTTGATACAAGATCAAAGGTTTTTAAATCTGTTTGTAATATTTGATAAACAGACATAAGATATTTAAACAATGCAGAATACATTTCTCAAAGGAATTTTTTGAGCGTAAAGGATTTGTTTGTCTTGCAAGGTGTCAGAGCTGAATATATTATATTGTTTTGCAAGCAGAGACACACCTATTGTACGAAAGATGGCCTTCTTCTAATCCTTCTAGCAGCGACGAATCCAAAATCTGTATTACCAGCACAAAAAATTCAAATCTTCGAGCAGTGCACTCAACCACATTGAAGTCAGATGACATTTATGTTTATAGTATTTGAGTATCAATAGTAGAAAAATATTTTGAATAGCACAATTCGATTGAGAGGTTGAGATCTTTTACTTATCTCGACAGGATATCTCAATTTTATTAACTTATTTCTATTGCTATATCTGAAATTCTTTGACCAATTATAAAAATGCATATCAATTTATATGTATACCTATGTATTTTTCTAAAAAATAGCTATTTTCATTTCAAATCTTTCAGTATACATATTATTGGTGGCAGCAATCATAGTACATAAAGATATAGCATGCAATATAGAAAAAGAATGTATATATAAAAATGATTCTTTTTTTGCGTAAAAACATGGCTGGTAGATTAAAAGTTACTAACCGGTTCAGCAGACTCAGAAATGCTTAAATAGTAAACTAAAAACTCCAAAAAAGCATCCAGACCAGCTCCGTCAACTACCTAATCATGTTAAACAACTGTTTTTACAATTTGTAACCATATATAAGTAAGCTACAGTTTGTGTTATATTTTACTCGGGGATTACAAGGTAAAAAACCCCATGCATGAACCTTATTTGCCTAGCTGCATTCCAAATTGATTTGATCAGTTAGTGGTTCATCACCACCGAATACATTCTGCCACACTACTCAGCCTCTATAAGAAGTGCCGTCATGTGGTTAAAAGAACTAGGTGGGCACTTGAGCATAGGTCTAGTAGTGGAGGAGTTTCATTCCCTAAAAAAAACTTAAAGAATAACCCCAACTCAGTGGCATACACGAGTTAGCGTACCCTGTGGAGCAGTATATTGTGATAGAACATTCAATTTATGCTAGTAGTTATATAGTGTAGTACTAATATCTCTAACTCACTTAAATAAATCAATTTGCCAATAAAAACAATTGCTAAATTTGGTTTGTCAAGAGAAAAAAGGTCATTTCTAGTCACTACCACGCCCAGAAAATATGAAATCTCATAAATCTATTCGATTTACTTTACTGCTGGGCGTGATTAGCTAAAATAAGACTAGTTTGTGCTTACACATCCGTATTCGCAGATTAATTGTACTTTCCAAATAGCAGTCAAAGTGGTTATATTTCGAAAAATTCAGAAAAAAACAGGATTTTAACCTAATTTTGAGCACAAAAATTCGATAATATCTCTGACAGTGTTTCAAATGAAACTACCTGTTTTGATGGATAAACTATATAATTCTATATGAATCGAATTTTTTATTATATATATGTAGAGTATGTTGAAGTAAACAGTATTTAGCCAATGCTGATGAAATGGTTGTAAGTATGTTGCACACTTCTATATCCGCATAAATAAATCTTCACGTACTCGTACACGTGAATATACCTGTACTCAACATTTGGACCACCCTGAATCGATTAGAGTCAACTTGTAGAGACTAAAATTGATCACGAATTGAATCAAAATGAATCAATTCAACAATTTTACACTTTACCTTTGAATCAGAAACTCGACTCCACACACATACCGACGAAAAAAATTTCTTGGCATCTTCTGGCAACTCTCCCGCCCAAGGTAAACTCTCCCTTCTGCGTTCTATCCCTTCTTCTAATCCCGCCATGTGGCGCAACGGCTGACGATGTACGTCAGTATCTGCTGGAGGCTATTAAAACAACAATATATCTTTTTATATGCAATTTATTTGATGAGAAGAATTCTAAAAAGACTCATTATTTTGAAAAAATAATAATTTCATTGTCCTGTGGATGAATAATTGATACAAACAAAAAATACAGAAAATAGTAAAGGGAAAAGAGAAGAAAAGATAGCGGAAATGAAAATTGTAGTACACAATTATATATATAATATTACACAGTATGATAATGAGTTGAAATGCAGCACATAAAAATCAAGTCAAATTCAAAATTTAAATTTAAAAATTTTAGGCCAAAAGAGAAGATAGGAAAGACAGAGTCTTGTTGAAAAATTGAACTCTAAAGTTTTTCTTCAACTTGAGAAATCTCCTAAACATACATTGTGTATCCGCATATTCAAATAATGAGCTCTAGTATACTGGATTATATACTACACTAGTCAGCTTCAATATATATCTATGCACGACTAGCAATATCTTCACAATCAATGGCAGAAAATGGAATTTCTAACAATGTTATTAACACTGAATACAAAATATATATGCGTAGTATTATAAATATAATAAACGAAAAGTTTGCTTACTTGAAGATCAATGCAGATAAGATGTGAACCAGGAAGACTTATCAAGTCTACCCCAAAAATCGGTAAATCGAATTTAGTAGAAGGAAACATAACAAAATTCAAAATTTGAATAGGACCACTAGTCTTCAAATGCAGAGTCCTACATTTAAAAAATTCATGATGACATTTTTTCTTGAATATTATTTTAATTAAAATTGATGGAAACATGAAAAAATCATGCTGTAAGAAGTAGAAAATTGTATACAAGGATGATATCATTGAATGTTGACCTTATAAGCCTGAATTTTTCCGAAGAATATGCAGAAACATGCATGGATACCTCTCGTTGATTTCTTCCTTTACCAATTGATGCACAGTTGGTACAAAGCTCATCTGCTATTGGATATTCAATCATATCTAAGCGGTCATTCATGACTCTCATCACCTTGTTGATCATAAATTCATAGTCAGGAGTTTTAAGAGTCTCTTGATTGCTGGTATTACTTTCTGCTGTTTCATATAGAGCTTGGCCTCCATTAGAGCTCTTTTCACGAAAAATCGAGCTATTTGAGCACTTGCGAAAGCTTATCATGCTACGCTTCACATTTCCTCTTGTCTCCATAAATGAGAATGCCCAATTGTCATTGCAACATAATCCGGCAATAAGTATAATGTAAAATGGTACATTTTTCATTGATTTTTCAGAATTATTGCAGCATGTAAAGTAATAATCCTAGTCAGTAATATTTGACAATATTTTTTTTCGTGCCTAATCGCACGGAAAATGTACGGATACTAATTTACAACAGACAGTACTGAACCGTTAGTTTTTCAAAAACCACCAAATCCATAGGAATCTTGACTAAATTCAACGCAAATTAACCAATCAAAATGCATATTAATTCTTTTGTTTTATGAACAATTTTTTTAACATTCGTACTGGAACTCATACAGAATTGTTGAAGATTTTTTAAACAATGTATTAGTGAAGTAAATGATGAACAACCTTTCATAAATGTACTAAACCTTTTGTAACTATTCTTACAAGGACCTATTACCTTCAATAAACTAATTGTAGGCTGAAAAGTTATAAAAACTTTATTCTTGGTGACGTATTTGCATTACAATATCCATCTATACTTTAACACCAAAAACTGCACTTTTACCTTAAATAATACTCATGATTGCAATATAACGGAAAAATGCGCTGTTTTAATTTTCTTGTGTTTTTATGGTAATTTAGTGCTGTGTGGCAGGCAACCAACAATTTACTCTGCAGCTTTGTCGTATCTATCTGGACACTTGTAAGCAAACAAGTCAATAATCATGTCAATATATCTAAGAGCATCTTTGCACCATTACTAATCTTAGTGTAAGAATTAATTTTTCAAACCATTTCTTTCCTTTACTACACTAAATATTTAATAACTTTTCTTCATGCAAAAAATCAAAGTGAAATTTGTTTTGGACTGTTAGGATTTGACTTGTTGCCATGTGATCTGTTCTACTATCTGTGAATTGTTTCAAGGACTATTGATGATTTGTAGGTTGTTGTTCGAATCAATTTGACTTAATCCGACTGATATGAAAATAACGTTGAAACAATGTGTTGGCAAGATTATTCTTGGCAACACATGGATAGAGTATGATAGACTGCGCTTTAACGTACAATCATTTTGTGTTTTGGTTCCTTGTTACCTGTTCCAGTTTATACGTTAGTTTAGTAATCATACTCTTACATGGTCCTGGAGTTGAGAAAGATTTTTTCAAGTTCAGAAGCAGGAAAACTCTGAATCAGCTGAAAGCACCAATATGTGATGATTATAATTATTGCACTAAAACATATTTATACATACCATTGATTATATGACTAAAAAATATTTATATCAAACCACATTATGGTGAAAATCAATACTTCTGTATTTATACATAGTAACCTTTCTAAAAAGTTTAATTTTTTTTGCTAGCACTAAATATTTCATGACACATTTTCAATTATTCCAATTATATTTGTATTAGTAATTATGTATAAAATATTGATAGTAAATAAAGTACTTGATGAAACATTTTGTTCGACATTGTACCTATTTTTTCATTCCTATTAATAAAATATTATTTTCAAAAATCTTAAATATTATTATTATTTTAACATTCAATCAACTTGTTTGCCTGATTTAAACTACAACTGTAAACTGTCTTGAAGGTTTTGATTGATGTCACCACTTGTCAATGTGCAACGCTGATAATAAAAAGCTTGCAGTATGATAAATTGTTTATTTTTACTATCAAGGTAGGATTAAAAATATGCCCTTCATGACTCTTCTTAAAGAAACTAAAATTTTATGCATAATTTTTGAAAATGAAACTTTTTATAGCACTGATTTGTTCCCGTTTAAAAAGTTAATCGAACATAATTAGCCCCCATGAACAATATGAAAACTTAAGCTTGAACTTAGCCATTACTCAATGTTATAAGTCCAACAGAGAGATTCTATGATGGATGCTCTTGCAGAGATAGTGCAAGTGTGCTTCCGCAATGACTTGATGCACTCCAAAAAGAGATGCAATCTAGTTGTTTGAAAAATACTATCTAAGCTGAATAGGCAGTTTGATTCCTTAGCCGACTAATTCAGTGTCAATATGCCGAAATAATTTTAAGCCGAATATAAATGAGTAAATTCGAATTTTAATTCTGTAACGGTAAAATAAGTGCAACATTAATGTTCAGAATTGCTGTCAATTTCTCAACAATCAGATCTAAGCATTCTTATCAGCATTATAGATATGATATCAAGTGATAATCAAAAATCTCGTGACGCCGTAGTAGAGCTAGGTTTCCCAACGTTTCCAAAAGGGTGCACGTCACTTTTGAAACAAGTCCTTAAACCAGGTCAAATATCAATAATTCATTCGTTGGATTAAAAAATAAATTTAAGAGATATTTTGTTCATGGTATTATATCAAGATTAAACTTTGCTGCGTCTGTTTCTAAAAATCTAATTTTCATAATTAAATCAGATGTTGATTTGCTTTGAAAGTTGTGAATTCGATTTAAGTAAATCCCACGAAATATTACCTTATACTTATCCAAAAAGTATCTAAAAATCGAGGAACAAAAACCCTATTTTCATATGAGAAGATGTATCGTGTTGAATGAGTACTTTCAGTGGACTGATTCGCAGTAAGATTGGAGAGTAAGGTTTCGATAGATGTGATCCTAGGACTAAATACTTGTTGATTTTTTCAAGATCAAATTGAATAGCAATGATATTTGCCTTGGTTTCACAGAAATCTATAAAAAGTACAAGCATGTCATGACGGGCTTAGGCGGTATGCTCGCAGACTGCATAATCGGTGGAGTAATTTGTCCTCTACATCCTATTGGCATATTTGCGGCAGATGCCGAATCCTACATACTATTTAATGAGATATTCACTCCAATTTTAAGAGCACTGCACCCTCGGTAAGCTACCATTTTCTTGTACTTGATGTATGCACTAAAATATTTTGGAAAACTGTTAATTCTGTATTTACATAGATGTACATGCAGTAAAACTTTCTAAGTTGGACACCCCACATCTTTGGACACCTTAGCAGGCTAGACAGCAGACAAGATGCCAACTTTATTTAAGAATATCTTTTGTCTCTTATATCCATATTCCTCCTGAAATAGAACATTTACGTATCCGACATAGGAGGTTTCACTGTGAACATGCATACATATATACTATAAGCATACATTCACTTTTACATTAAAATTTCAGACACTGTTGCAGAAACATTGCCATTTTATAAAATTTCAAGGATTTAAAAATCAACTGAATCCAATATACTAATAGTACCTTTAATATGATTTCTAGGTATGAGGAAACGAAGAATAAATTTGCAGATAGTCAGTTTATGCCACTGGAGCCATTATCATTAAACGATCCAGATCCTTGGGGGTCGTATGTAATAAGCGTTCGAATGTCAGCTGTTAGAAACATTGCTGGAGTGCGATTTGCACCTATTATGTCATTAAAAGATCGCCAAGAGGTATGTATGCATGTAATCACTGTAAATTTTTCAATATTTATATGTAAATATATATTAGTTCTAAGCAATCTTCTAGAACATTTTATGAAACTTCATATTCAAATAATTTTTTTGTATTGGACTGATTCTTAATAAACCAGTATAAAAAATAACTAATACCAATTCCGATAGAAATTACAGTATAGCAATTTTCCAGAACTTTTTTCATATAATAGCTAGTATACTGGACAGTATAATATACTAGTTGTTTTTGAACTTTACCAAAAATTATGCTGGTGGAATGTTTACTTCAGTGCATATAGACATCTAGTTAAATGTAATGTAATGTTAAGCTCATCTCAATAACAAAATAAATTTTTGTATTAAACGTAACATGTGGCTAGAACTATATTCTTTGTAAAATAGCTTCAAAAGTGTACAAATATATATGTATGTATACTTTTTATAAAATTTTCCTCAATATATATATACAGGTAGTAATCACAACTTTTGTTTAAGGACCAGAAGATTCTATAGATTATTAGAATCTTAATCTATGAGAACTATATGATAGAGAATGAACTATTCAACATATATGTATTTATAGCAACAACTCTAAAGCAAAAACTGAGATAAAAAAACATATTTATATTATAGATTGAAGTACACAATTGTTATCGATATAGAATTGTTATAGAAGCTTATTGTATACATTTATATATTGTGATAAGGTTAGCCTTAATTTTTCAGATATAGTAAATTAATATTCTAGTGTTTCAACAGATTTGCTATAGTCAACGTTTACATTAATCCCACTGTATGTACGTAATATGTTTATATTGATGCCAACTGAGCTAAACCTTGGTTATATCAAATTACGGCTATTTCATTTATTCCTTGCAAGTGAAAATTTGTTGAAGAAAGCAAATTTGTTATCTCCAAAGCTTACTGTTGTGTACTAGTCACCATTTTATAAGTCATCACCTAAAGGATGTACTAGTTAAATACGCAAGTCAAACTTAGTTAGTAGGTGCGTACTTAAAAAAAGCTCCATAGTTGTTAAAAACTTGATAAATGGTTGCAAAGAAATAAGCACATACTTTAAAAAAATTTTAGTACCTACTTCACTGGTATGCATACTTGACAGCGTATCTACCTTGACCCCAGAATTCGGTCTCAAACAAAAGGCCAGGCTGAATTTTGTGAATTTTGATTAAGAAGCATAGTTTTTTATGCCCATTGCATATTTCCATGATAGCGACCTTTAGTTTGGGGTAATATTATGGATCAAGGTAGGCATTTAATACTTAACTAGGAAGTATCTGTTACTGCATAGTAAATACCGAATTTAACTCATATGTTGGGATGACCCAAAATAAAGTTAACTTCGAAAATTTTTTGCATCTAAAAATTTGAAACTGGACTAGCAAAATAAAATAAATTTCGTTTCAAGTGAAAAATTATTCGTAGTAAATCATATATATAAATACATATATCTTAGGTTTTATACAGCATATCGGATGTATGCGGTCAGCGACTAGCAGGGCTACCCGGGGCTACTAGACTTCTGGGTGACTTGATGAAAAATTTCAACGATGAACCTCATATTAAATATCAAGAAGTTTCTTTGAAACATTCATATGAAGCAAACGAATTAGGACAAAGGCTTCGAGTTAAAGGATTATTGCCAATTTCAATAGGTAAAAAATTTTCTAGCAAAAAAGTTCAGTTGATATTCTATGGTCTGCTAAGTAGTATATTCTATTCTTTGATAGCTTTATACTCTTTCAACCTTTGTTTACTGGTGTTTATTGATATCTCTCATCTTATATGTTTGACTAACTGATGATTTTTGGTGTAACTGATGATGTCAGTTAATGGAACATCTACTGTATAAAGTTTAAAATAGGTTTACTTCGACTGCTAAATATTTCAAACTTTTCATCTGAAATGCATATTTTAGAAGAAAAAATACATGCAATCTATAGGCATATGCATGTATTTCTTGATTTCAGAAGGTATCATAGAGTATAGCCATAAATTGATTGAACATGAAAGATTTAAAATTTTTGTACAAACATTAGCGTAGATACATGTATGCCTACTTCTGTGGATACTTATATAAATTCTGCATACTTTGAAAGATACACGTAATTTTTTAGGCACGTATACATACTTATATTATGCCCTCATACTTAAGCATATTTATAAATTTAAAAGGTAGCGATCCGTACAGATGTGCGTCACATTTAACTGACCAATGGCCATTAGGGAGAGGAGTTTGGAGCAGCGATGATATACGATTGGTCCTATGGATAAATTTTGAAGATCACTTACGAGTTACTGCTACTGAAGAGGTGAATCTGTGCATTAGGCGTTTTGTTGATTATGCTTATATTTAGTGATTATAATGGGTATATTTCAGGTATTTATGTGCCTCAACTTTGTATGCACGCATACCCATTCTATTCATCTAGGTACCACCTCTAATGGGAAATGCAGTTGATACAGCAATTGCTGCGTATGCTAGAATGAGCCTAGCACTATCAGCAATATCAAGGGTATGCATGAATATACGTATATGCACAATATATACGTAAATATGTATTTGTCAGCACATTTATCCACTAAAAAATTTCTATGTATAATACACTCCCCCCCCCCTCCCCAATGAAATACAGGACCAAATGGTTGCAGCATAGAGTAAGTTGTTTTAGACATAATGAATTTTCATGTATCTATTTTTCACTTTTAAAAATAAACTTGAATTATAAACTTGTCCAAATTCAGCTTCAGATTTTTTGATGTAACAACTTTTGAATTGAACAATTTCAATATTTGCTCCCAGCAACTCATCATATTCAAAATATTTACTGCACACCAAAAAGTTATAAGCCTTTAAAGAATTAAACTAATTTTTTCACATTTTTGGAAATATTTATGCAGTTTATAGTGCTTTAAGAATCAACTTGAATTTTTATTTTTTTTCTTGAAGATATTCAATTAAAAGTCAGCCTAAATTGAATAGACTTTTTATATATTCCTTAAACATATAGCCTTAATTTTGAAAAAATGAACTTTATGATAGTTCATTTGAATTTATCCCTTATTTTGGAATAATTTGCTGTTTTAGGACATTCCATTTGAATTTAGCCCAAATTTTGGATACATGACCACCTCACCCTCCCTACTCGGAACTGGATTGAGAGTAACTGTTGCTTTAAAAGGAATTACTCATTCATTTAAAGGAGTGCTTGACATTTGTGAGGAACATTTTATGGACATTATAGCAAATGATGGAGTGCTCTTAATTTCAAATAAAAGTACTCTTGGAATTAGTGAGCATGACATAGTACGACAAGTATTTGAATGTGTCGCAGAGTGCATCAAGCTTGAAGAGTTGTACAAATAATAAATATCATTGAGCAAGTGTGCATGAAGTTAGCACATTATGTAGATAACATTCATATGTATTTATATTGCAAATAAATTTTTAATTATTTTAAATTATTTTTGCCGTTTTTTTGCTTTTCATAATGTTTCTGGTATTTTGGGTACTTTCACATTGAGCAGTAGTCATATTTTTTAAATGTTTGTCATGTAGTTTTTAGGTTATATGGTAAAACACTACTGATACCACAGTAAAACAGTTTTTTTAATTTCACCTACATCTTCAGCAATGGCTGCATTTTTCGTTTTCATTTGTTTACATGGTCTGTAAAAAATAATAGTTTTTATAGATATTGTTTATAAATATTATTTGTCATTTTACATAATGTGGTAAAATAGTACTGATGTTGCTCAAGAACAGTGTTCTGAGTTCAACTTTTTTGCTGTAATGTGAATGAATAGCTTCACATTGTGACGAATAATTTCTGAAAAATACTAAACCTTGTAGTTTGGCTGCTCTGGTAGCTGTAAATCTAAGTTTGTCCACTTTTTGACAATACAGAGACTCTGAAGAGTGGTGCTTCAGCTGATTCCCATATTAGTAAGTGAATGTGATTTTACTTTGAGTTCAAAGGATGATGTATTTCCAGCTTATATTTTAAGCTGTGTTGTGGCTGTGAACATGCTGCTGATGTTGCATTTGTCAGTTAAGACTGTTTTGCTGTCATTTTTGTATACAACAGTACATGTTTGACTAAAGCCTCGTATATATCTAACGTTGGCAAGGTCTCTTGGGTTTTTTTAGCTACCTAGGAGAGAGATTCCCTCCTAGATATTTGATTTCCATAATTATCAATAAGCTTTCTTCTTTATTGAGGTGAAAGAGTAAAGATTAAATATCTTTGTGGCAAGCAAATTTTTTGTTTGCTTTTGTACGTACACTCTTGCTTAGTTCTCATAAATGCCTATTCCATGTAAAAAAAATAAGGATACAGAAAAAGTCGGATTGAAATAGACAAACAGGAAATATTGGGGACTGAATTTGAAGCTTGAGCTTATGCTTTGTCTAGCAAATTTGGATACCCATGGACTTAGACCAATTATAGCTGGAAAGTTTCAAGTTGTGATTCATTTCATTGAACTGAAAGAAAAGAACATATGTAATGAATATGTTAAATTGCGAGTGCCCCTGCATCTCCACTAGTTTTGCTTCCCCTAAGACTACAACATTTCTAACAGATACCAGTGTAGTAAATGACAGGCTGATTTTCTTTATCAAGGTATAAGCAAGATAACCTGTGCCTAGTATGATATGGCAGAGTAAGATTTTGAAGTCAACACACGAAAGGTTTCTAGGAAAAAATGATCGTTCTTTTGTTCGATGACCACCAGTCTATATTTTTAAAGATGAAGATTAGCCAAAATTTTGGCTCTTTCTCTTGAATGATTTCCAGTGCTAAAAATTACCACCATTGAGGTACCAATTATTAAGAATAAGATTAGGCTCTAAAGTAAGTAGAGGTTAAAGTAAATTAAACCGCAATGGACAATAAAATTTTTTGTTCTACTTTTGATAGGTGTCAAGATCACATCTTCAAGTACACAAGTCCATTTTGTGCTTCACAAGCCATCCAGAAATAAAGTGGAAGGAATTTGAGCTTAACTTGTCTGTTAGTAATACCCACAATTCAACTAGTTACCAAATGTCTCGAATAGCGGTGCCAGTACTTTCTTGTATTGCCGATAGTAAAGAATCAAAGTATGAATACTGATTCGCAAGTGATCAGCAGTACTTTAAAACTAGGTAACATATAGATCCACCAATCGCATCAAGTCAAAATATCCCAACATTTTTAGAGCAATGTAATTTGGCAGTACACCCTAAAGCAGGGACTGAAAGCCACAATCACCCCTGCTTATTGGATATAAAGCTATTAGCCAATACTGGATTTTTTTGGAAATTTTGTTTTCTTTTAATATTTTTTAGCAAATTATCAAGCGATGAAATATTTTGAATTTTAAGCATAAATTTTTAAAGCATTTTACAAGAAATTTCCATTTCCCGCAATTGTTGTCATTCAAAATCAGGTTGCAAAAAACCTATCATCAAAGCTGCAGCAGCATTACGTTTCCACAATAATTTCAGCAGCACTTGCAGCCTAAAATGAAAAAAATGCAATCAGTGCATTTTCCTGATATAAATAAAATAAGGTAACAATTATAATTGAATTTAATTCGTTATTATTCTAGATTATACATATCCTAAAAGAAATGAAAATTCCTTAAATTATAAGAAAAATCTCAAAAACAACCTAGAACAAAACAAGGAAATTGCCCTTATCTACTAGAATCACGTATATGGTGAAACCTCCTAAGTTTGACACTTCATTGCTAAGTGTTCAAAAATCCAACTCAAAAAGGCATCTAAGTATGCAAGGGGAAAAAATGTTTGAAAATAAAAAGTTGTCATGTTGCCAGCTGTCCAGCTTACTAAGTTATAGAGTGATATGAGTTTTCCAACATAGGAGGCTTTAATGTTTTCAAAATTTCGATTAGGATTTTATCCTAAATTAATGTTTACCTCATTTGCCTCCAATTCGGCGTAAAATTGGTCAGGATCATCGGATGTAGCCAGAAAGTATATTCCTGCACCGCATATCGCAAAAACCTACAAAAATTTCATTTAAATGAATATTTATATGTTGTGTTTTTACATAGCCTTTATTTAGAAATAGTAAGTTAAGTATTCGAATTTACATCTATATTAAAACAAATAAAAAATAATTATGATAAATTTTAAATTAAAAAATAATGAAAAAATGTACCACCATACATCTAAAACTAAATTGCTACATTAACAAATGCAAATATAATCAAGAAAAAATATCAAGAAATCAATATATATATTAAAAAAATATTATTACTAAAATTTATACTAAAATAGGAAAATATGGACATAAACATATTATAATATGTATTTATAGCTAAAATTGGTATAAAATATTTGTATCTTAATTAGAAAAGGAAACGATTCATATTATCTAGCATCGTGACAATTCTGAAATAATAAGAATTAAAAAGTCAAATATGCAAATTATACATATTAACTGAAAATAATAAATTGAATAGATATTATAATTTTAAATAGGATTATATACTAAAGAATACAATTACATTTCAACAAAGAATTGTTCCAGAAAATTGTTCGGTAACTGCTTTTTCAAATAATAGCTAGTATATTATCCAGTATACTACTCTAGTTACATAGGTAAAAACTAATATTAGTAATGGCTAGTATACTAGATAGTATATTATACTAGTCAGCATCAATATAAGCTAATATATAACAAAACAAGCAAGCGATGTCTAACGAGACATGTAAAAAATGACGAATATTTGATAAAAGTAATAGATCACATATCAATGTAATAGAAATGCATACCCGAGTCAAATGCTTCACATCTTTCATTGAGAAGTTCTCAAAACTAGCAAAGAATATTTTTGGCGAAAAAACTAGAAGCATTAATCGATCCCAGAAGAGAGACGCAAAAAGGTCAAGTCCTAAAATTAGAAGCATTTTTGAACGAAATAATGTATTTGGGAATGGCTCCAGTTGTAGCCACTTGTTTAAATGCGGAATCTTTTCACTAAAAGAGTTCAAATAAAATTGATTCAGATGAATAGAATAAAAAACAGTTCAGTTCACTATAAATATAGCTAATACTAAATTATACAATAGTTTGCTTAAGCGATTCAGCTTAAAATGCAACCATTTGTGAATCATAAAACAGTTCTTTTCTATAGAGCAGGAAAATACAGCGATATTAAATCAAATAGCAGTTTAGTTAAGAAAAACTATTCATACGAGCAACTTTCTACAGACGATAATACCTAATTTATATATAAGTATGAACTGTCTGATTCTTCCTTTGTACGCTGATTCATCCATATATCCATCAAAAATTAAATGTACATTTAATACGGTAAACAGTGAAGGCATGATTCATATGAGCTTTACACAGTTCAGGTTAGTTCAGTTCAGTTCGGATCAAAACAATTCAGTTACCTTGCACACATGAATACCAACACAAATGTTGCAGTCAGAGAGTAGAGCAGCATCGAATTATCAAAAAGTCCACCCATGAATGGTCTACCCTTGATATTGACCACATATACTGATACCTATCAGAGAATTATAGATGAAAATATAAATGAAAAAATCGCACATAAATATTCATAAATATAAATAATTATGCGTAACGAAAATAAAAAAAATTACAGCAGTAAATCTTCAACCAACACAATTTTGATAGACGCATTTTTCGAATTCATGTGGTTTCTAAATTGAAAAAATTTCAGATAATGCAGGTAAAAATTTAAGAAATGTCAAAGATAGCAGTAGCCATTCATTACATGTTTTGCATATTAATTCATATTGATACTGACTAATCGACTATGGATTTATAGTGCAGTAGCTTTATTGAATTTCAGCTGCAGAAATTGTTTTTAGAATATTGTTCTAGAACAATCTTAAATTGAAGTTGAATGCGGTATTTTTGACAATTAATTCTACTCTCTCTCTTCCTTGTGCACCTTTCTATTTATGAGATTCCTCTATTAGAAACATTTACAGTTAGAAGTGGGTTACTACTTGTAAATATTGTGCAAAAATCGGTATGAAAACTGATTCGTCTGGTTTAATTTGTTGAGAGCTTTCACAGGCAACATTGCTAGCTTTCGTCGAGAGACTGCTGCAGAAATTAAAAAACATTTAAAAAGAATTGTACACTCACGAAGGTATATAACGAACATAATGGTTCGAAAAGAAAAAATCTTATCATTTGCTTAACAAAAGAATTCCTTTAAATGATGTAGTTTTTTGTTAAAGGTATATGTACACGCACAGACCGCATACATGCAGACACACCTGTTGCACTGAGTTAATTAAGAATACTACGCCATTAACCATGTTAGGCTTAAATTTTCCATCTAAATCTGGAGCGAAATCATCAGGAAGATAGAGCTTTGCATTTGAAACAGCTGTAAGCAGAATAAACGTAATATAATATGGATATATATATATATATATATAAATATTTATGCGCAGCTTTTGATTTTTTTATGGTCTAATTAGGCTTTAAGTACTATAGATATTCAACAATAAAGTCCTGTATGCAAGTATCAGTGCAGATTCAAATAGTATATATAAGTACTGGTTTCAACTTGTCATAGTTCAATTATTTTACAAATATTAATGAATAATTTCCAATAAAGTTATGTATATATGAAAGTGAACCTGTATCATGATAATTAATGGTGTATACATGTATATGCATGTTATCAGCGTATACTTACTTTTGATGTTATGTATACATGTATATATGTATGAGTCAGTATGTATACATGTATATATGTATGAGTCAGTATGTATACATGTATATACGCATGTAGGTATGATGCACATAAATTTTATATACCAGTATGTACCTATCATCAACGTAGTCAGGTGAATAACAAACTGCCCCAGTATACTGAATATCAGTGCCGGAGCGAATATACTAGAAATAGGCCTAACTGAGCTTAATCTATCTAACGGTTTACTACGTGATATCGCAATAAAACTAACAGTCATTAAAAACCCTTGAGCAGTCATCTGAAAAGAATACAAATTTAAAGCACAAAATATTAATAAGGAAATGCTTACAATAGTGCAGATGCTTTTATCATTCTACCATTATAATATTAGTAAAGTACAAAAAAGTAAACAGATTTACTACAAAATAACATAAAATAGAATGCTAAAAATGTACGCCAATACTGAACAACAGTTAACTTCAGATTTAATGAATTTCCTCTTAAAGAATTCATTTCATTTATAGAGAATAAATGAAAAATTCATAGTGTGCGCATGAAATATCCAACTTGGAATAGAGGACAAAATTATCATGTCCAGTTGTTGTAATAACTTATATGATATTGAATTACAAAGTTAAATTTCAACTTGAGCATAGCTCTTGAAGCTTTTTTTCACTACATACTCAACTGCGAACTAGTAAACTGGATTACATACTACACTATTTTACATTAGTAAAGACAAATATATACCTAGTCATGGCTAACCATATCTTAGTAATAAAACAGCAAAAAAATAAATTTGACACAAATATGTAACTTCCTAGTATAGAAAAGATACAACTTGGTTAAAGCGTAGAATACGTCGCTAAATCTTTCAAACCCTTTTAAACCTTTCAGAAACTATTCTGAAATTTGGTCTTTTGACAAAAAAATCTCACTACGAGCAGATAAGCCATTTATAAATAGGTTTTTTTCATTACCAAATCCTCTTACATCGATGACATATTATATATATATATATTTTTTGTTATTGTTCTAAATTCCTTCTTTTTCTAGTGGCCTATTCTATAGAATACATACAGACGCACAGAATATATACATATGCAGTTATTATATACCTGTGCATCGCCATATTTTACACCATCAAGATACAAAACACTGAGTGAATAAGCACTATTGAGACAAGTCAGTGCTAAAATTTGATACATTTGAATAGACGTAACCAGTGTGCAACGACCTTGACGAATGATATCCACACAACCTCGGATAGACGGTATTTTCGAAGTAAATGCCGATGCCACCGAAGCGTCACCAATTTTCACCTACAGCAAATAATGAGAAGTCAATGAATAAATTTTCGCTTATAACAGCAAATAAGAAAATAGCGACACATAAAATTTTTGCAGCAGATAAAAAAGTCACATGCCTCTAAGTTTAACTTCATATTTTTGGATATAATGAATTAATTCAGTAATCAAGTATTATTTATTGTCTCTCAAGATTCCTGGTTAAAAAATTAAGTGTAGTGAAAAACTAGTCTGCTATTATTCTATGGTACGATGTATGAACACAAGAAAGAAGATAATCAAAATAAGAAACGTATGTATGAAATCAGTTGAACTTTAAGTTTATAACTTAAGAACAGTTGAACTTGCCAAAAAAATTTATATCTTCTAATTGCACACCTTGTCAAAATACAACAACTTCTATTCACCAATGCATAAATATATACAAAATGAATTGAGAGAGAAAACTATTATTCTTTTAAAACTACTAATGCTGAATATTTTCAAATTACTCTCTAGTTGAAATAAATTCTACTTCAATCAAGCCTTTCTATCTTTATTAGAAAGGAAATAAAAAATATCCACTTTTGTTTCAAGTAAATTTATTATTCACTACTTCTGTTCATATAAAGTTGAACCTATCCAATTGCGACTCTTCGAATTAAACACCCTCTCGAAAAGCTACAAATTTTTCTCCACAAATGTTTTTAATATATATGTATAATTTTTTTCAAAATGCACACCCTGCCATGATGCGTAAAAAATGTATCCACTGAGAGTGCACTTCAACTTGAAGTAAAAAAGTTGCATTCAAACTAGTGGCTCCAGATATAGTTTGTGATGATAGTTCAGTGTAAAAATTCACTAAAAATATTTATGCAGATATACTAAAATATAATTGAAATAGCACTAAGTTCGAAACTAGGAGCATTCGAGCTAAAAGTATTGCAAACAGTTCAAAATACAGTTCCGTTTCTACAGTTAAGTGTTAAATATATTTGATCCATTAACTTACAGTTCAGTGAGCAGTTTAGCTTCCACAGTTCAATACATAACAAACTCATTTTTACATGTAGAATCCTGAATAAATCCAACGTTCACACAATAAGATATACATACGTACATACCCTTGGTACATCAGTATCATCGAGACCATCCATTAGCGCAGCTAATTGCGAAGCACTACCTTCTATGCCTCGAGTTGCTCCTCTCTCTTTTGTTATTCTCTCAGTCTCTTCATTTTTAATAAGCATTGCTGCCTTCACTGCCACAAAACTTTCGCCTTTGGCCTGGATGCATGTATATGATCATATATATTCATGATAATTTTTAGGAATCTGTCGAGGTAAATTAATTGTTGCGCCAAATCTGTGCATCACAATGTATATATGTATACATTGTAGTATCAGCCACTACATGGCCAAATCAGTGATACATTGAAATGTATCGAAGATATGAAAATACATTACATAAACGCAAGCGAGCCCACGTCCATTCAATATAACACAAAACCAAACCTACTGGAGTCCCAACTCGGGATTCCGACATTTACCCTGGACTTGGCCAATATTACCCAATCTTCTTAAATCGACTCATACCACAGTATGCATAAAGATTTAATTTTACTATAACCTATATATGCTAGCATATACCTGTTCAAATTAAGTTTTATGCAATTAAATTATTTATGGATCAGCCTTGTATTAGTGACCTGAGTGGGATTTGAACTCACGTCAAACAATACTAATAAAGCTTGCAAATTTTTTATACAGTAAAGTTCGAATAGAAAGAATTTGTTGGGACCACTAAATTAATTTTTTATATCCAAAGTTTGCTGCGCACACAGCCACTTATACGATATATTCATAAATGCTTAGCGTTACCTCTAAATCTGCCATGTGTTTCTCGAAACGCTCTTTCGTTCGAGCCGCCCTTTCAGCATTTTTTCGATTTAATTCAGCTCTCTTTTCGGCCGGGGTCAATGCAGCTTTATCTGCTGACATTCCTCTGCTACACTGAACATCGAAATAATATATTACATGTGAAAACAGTTCACAGCACAGTTCAGAATATAACTTTTTAATCGTGCATCTGTATGTACTGCTGGTAAACGATCCGAATAAGCTTCTACTATGAAAGATGATTTTTCATCAATCAATAGGAATGGCTGACGCAAAAAATAATCGAATATTCGTCTTAGCTGCAAATACAGACACACATGAAACTATCAACGTATGCATTGGCAAGTTTGAATGTATGTGCGAATGGGATGAATTTCAAAGTAAATAGATATATAAAGGAAAGTTAGTACATGAGTATTTACTAGTATAAAAGTCTCTATATTGATCTATATGCAAATACATATGTTTGCATATCTATACGTATATCAGTATCACTGTTCAAATGTCTGTATGCATGTAAATATATATATATGCAGTACTAAATAATTATAATATATTAGATTTAATTATTTACGCGATCTTATAATAGTAGGAATTATTATTAGCTTACATATCATTTTCTTCATTTTCTGCATATAAACGTTTTTTTCAATCCTTTGTACACCAAAATACATTTTCTATAGTTGCATACTGAAATTTGATCAGTACACTGATGCATGTATGTATTCTTACTCACATTAACAAAGAGTCTAATTAAATCAGCTTTTTCTTTAACGTTAGCGTGTTCTGTAGGTTCAATGCCAGCTTCTCTAAGCTTTGCCTTGATTTCGGGAACAGACATAGCCTTAAGCTCATCAATTTCAGATTGAGAAGTGATTGGAGCTAACTTTGGCTTTGTCCCATCACCCTTGTCAGTATTTACATCCCCAAATCCGCTCAAGAGAGCAACTCCAACCTACACATGTCGAAAATAAGTACATCAGTAGAAAATAGTAACATCAATTCAGTAAAAACGGTAATTAAATATCATAACTATCTTCGACTACATCTGTTTGTATATATTTATACGGATCGTTCACACTGAACTGTCCTTTAGGCCTGCATTTAAAGCTACCAGATTGAGTAAATATCACGAGCTATGGCTATATATTAGTTTATATTAATGTTGACTAGTATAGTATACCATCTAGTATACTAGCCTTTATTCGAACGATCAGTTGCAGAAAATTTTATGTTAAGTAAAATTGTGTACTATTGATGTATTATATTGTTCTGTCTTTCCTATACGAATCTCTTTTTGCTGCCTCAGAATCTTTGGTATATGAATTTTTGTTACATCAATTTGGTTAAGGTTAACAAGCTTCAAGTTGAATTGCATGCATTAAAAACTTTTCATGAAGAATATCTTTACTCCTTATTGTCTTTTCTTCAATTTGAAGATTTTATTCATTAAAACAAATCACCTACAGCAACTTCTACAGTCATAGTGACATGCATCGAGAACCACGAACTTGAACTTAAGTTCCAAGCTTCGGTAAAGATTAGTGGTCAAAAGCGCTGTGAACTTACTTATTAACTTTCTTGAATTAAAGTTAATAAAAACTAAATTCGAAATTAAAAAGTATTATACAATGTAAATACGCGCGTACCTCTGCTTTTTTTAGAGCGCCCACATCATTTGCACCATCCCCGCACATTAAACATACCTTCCTACCGGATCTTAACGATGCAATTATCCTTTCTTTCATATCTGGTCGCATTCGTGCAAACACGCATATTGAAGCTAAAGCTTCCGCTGGCAATATTACACCTCCCTTTATACCGATCTACAGGAATGTATGAATGTATAGGTGCTTCAGTATGTACGCATTAATGTGCACATGCCTATGAACTATTGAATTCACAATTGAATCTAAAATTCCATTTTTCACAAAAAAATTATACATTTTTCATACGCAAATATAGATAATGAATGAGAAATTTTTTGATAGCTGCAACCTCATAATTAAGGTAGATTTTGAGGGTTCAAAGTTTACTAAATCGTCAGTGGTATAACTTCAAAAAAGATCATACGCGTGCACATAGAACTTACAATTTCTTCAACAGCAGTTAACGCAGAACCAGTAACAGCTAAATCGTTATCCATCGCTAATTTGCTAACCGTTAACGGATCAAATGGCGCCACAACATTGCCAGAATCTATGCATTTCCACGAAAGGGTTCGAGTATTAGTCAATGATTCATTTAAAGATTCGACTTGAACCTCTTCTTCGAGCACCAAAATTTTTCCCTTTTTTCGAGGAGCCTGCCATTTTGATTTACCTAACATAACCTAAATGAAATGATGGAGTTGAGTAGTTGGATAACACACTGACAAAATCTAGTAGACTATATATTATACTGACTACTACTTTACTAGAATAAATTAGTGTTATTAACATATATTTCTGCCAATTTTTATTTCTAGCTCAATAAACACTAATTCTGGGATGATTTTCACCTCTTCTGAGTAAGTTATTAAATTAAAAAAGAATGTTGACATGACAGTTTTTCCCCAGTAAAATTTTTGTGGCATAAAAACTATTTTCGACTCTCTCAAAAATGTTTCGATTCCTATTAAGTAGCAATAAAGCTATATGCCGCATAGGGACATAAAAAAAGGGATTGCCAAAGAGTTGTTAGCACTTGATATGGAAATGCGCAGCTACTGTATCTACGAATAGTAACTGCAACTACTGCTATCAGTAGTTACCGTTACTTTCGATACTGTACGTACCAGTTAGTAGCTACAACGATCAGAGCATAAACACTATAGAAACTATATCAATTAAAAATCTTTGAAAATTTCATATAATATTTAAATTATTTAATAGGGCCAATAGATTTCACTATTAATGTCACCAGTGCCATCGGTTGGCTTAAAAAGATTTTGTGCTTAATATGAACTTATTTTTAATTGCAACATATTATTTATTCATAACTATAGAAATGGAAGAAAGCAACGAAAAAAATTTTATTTGCAATGATTATTTTATGAATACAATTGATTCATACAGTTCAATATAAAATATTCCTATAAATATTCAAACAGATATAGCCGAATATAACCTACATCTCACCTACAGGTTTTATCTTGGTAATACAATACAGTAATTAAATTCGAATGCCAACCAATCATATTTCAGAATCGATATCAACATCGGATTATTCAACCAAATCGGCAGATTTGTAAGTCGGTTAAAGGAGTCTCAGAAGTCTAACAATCTCTTTATAGTACTTCCCTCAGGCAACAAGGGGGCAGGGCTTTTAGTCACTTTTGAGTAGTTTAATACAAGTTTTTGGGTCGGTATTCATGGCAAAAATATGCTTTAGGTTGGCATTTCGAGGAAAAAAAACTATCTTGATACTTTACCTGAACTTGCGAGGGTGGAGGCGTAGAATCTGTTATTCCAACCTATTAAAACAGAAGAAATCAAGTATAATTCTTAGAGTTAAAAACCAACACACTCTATATCAGCATAACGGGTTCATAGAGTATATGGTACAACAGTTTAACTAAGTTATGTTATTTAACTTGGAACAAAATTTGACGAAATTTCTAGTTAAAAACTACGCAATATTTGGAATAGGAAGCATAATAAATCTACATAGGAAATTTGCTATCTTAATATCCATGAATCATGAATACTGAACTGTTATATCTGAACTGTGTGACAGTGAACTGATGAGAAAGAGCTACATTGACCTTCAGATATAAAAAATTCACCTTTAACGAATCTCCACTTAAAAGTGATCAATGAAAAAATCAACTGTGCCAAGTTTAACTTAATATTCTCGGATAGAACGAATTTCGGATATAATGAATTAATATTAATCCAACACATTTGTCATATCCAGAGTTTACGTTTTATAAATAGTCAACTGGTCAGTATCAATATGAACTGACATGTAATCATATAATGAACAGCTAATGCTATACATTTTGTATATATGCTTATATGCATGTACAGATGAGTGCATGTACCTCTTTTGCAACGTGCAATGCAGTCAATAATGCATCCCCGGTGACCATAGAAACAGTATGACCTCCTTCTCTTAAAGCGCTTATGACCTCCCCTGTATCCCTTCTTACTCTGCATGTAAATGCTACAAAACCTGCAAAGTTAAGATCGCACTCGGCAGAAGTTCGATCCCCACATGCGTCGCGCACCTAAAAAAATAATTTTTTTCGAAGGGATCAAGTCCGAAAAGTAAGTCAGTCAGCCATTTGCTCGTTTTTACTGAAATGTAAAAACATATAAAGATTATCAATTCACTAAATTAGGCGCATTGATCTGAAATATCATGCCTAAACTTAGTCCTAAATGAAAATAGAAAAGATATATAAAATTTGAAAAACAATTAATTACATTTGATATTAAATAGAAAACATTTTTCATCTCTACTCACAAACTAAAAATTTGAATTTGAAAAAAAGTTGAGAATTTTATTTAAATTCACAATTTAGCGCAGAAAATTTAAATTTTTATTAAGGCTTGAAAATAAAGTCATATTCTATCAATAATCAGTCAATAGCAGTCTATCGCAGGTGGCTTGAAACTGAAATCAAAATCATAGTATATTCAGATAATTTCGAAGCCTCCGAAAGTCTTTATGATTTTGATGTAGCTTGTGTCTCATTGTCAGTATGCACTGTATTTGGAGGAAATTTCTATTCTTAGGGACTGTCGAAATAGACCATTTGCAACATTCGACCCGCGAATAGTACAATGAGTTATATATATGATCCGTGCAGAAGAACTGTATGATTCGATCTGTATTGTACAAAATGAAGTCATTACATGCTAAATTATAGTGACTCGCCTCTAGAGATTTTATTTTTTCAAATCATTTTAGCAAAAACTTGTTATTATCTTACTCTCTCTTGTAATTGCTTTCTTGAGTGTTCAACTCTACAGTTCTGGAGATATCTAATGTTTACTGACCACTAATTTCCTCTTGCTGACTATACAGCTTCAGCATCACTTCGTATTGGATAGACATATTATATCCAACAAAATAAATGTCAGTATGTATCATTTTCGGGAGAAATTATGTTTTTAGGGGCATATCGAAATCACTCCAGTCACTGATGCTACAGTAATCATCATTTACATAATAAAGTTGCACAATTAGAGAAGAATAGCTCAATGTAGATGAAAAGAAATATTCCTGCGATTCTGATTCAAGTCATCTGTAAGTAATAGTAGTACTTGCAATTCAAAATCTAGCCATTCGAATATACTTGCAGTTGTAGCATGTACTAGTAGTAATGCATAAAGTTCTGAATACAGTCATATCTATGTATTAGTTGTAGCACTACCACAAATTCTGAGTCTTTCGATTTCATTTTTACGTACTAATAGTGATAGTACCTGTGATTCTGAACCAAGCCGTTTGTACGCCAGTGCCAGCACTCTCATCCCTTCCTTAGCTAGTTTCTCAGCTCTCTCGATATAATTAGATGGAATAGATTTTTTATTCAACAGTTTCAGTATAGCTTCGGGACTGCCTTTCGCAAGCACCCAGCTGTAAAAATTAACCAATCAACCATAAGCACTGTAAATCAATAATTACTACTGGCTGACAGCATTAAAAAAATTTGAAATAAAAATTATTTTTTATTGTTATAAATAAGCACATTATGCAACTGTGTAAACAACAACCACCAATACCATGCATATACATACATACGTACCCGCCAGCTCGCCCACCACCCGGGACACTGCTACTTCGGACAACCACACTCATTCTTTGTAAGGAACTGCTAAAATGATGTCTAACCTAAAAAACGAAACTTCAAATATTTACAAAATGATACGATTTACATACTGATGAGATTCATGAATTAAACTGATTCATGAACCGAACTGATCTACAAACTGAACTTTGCTTTTTACTTCTTTCATAATCATCATCTCATCTTTGAAAAATATTATGCATAGAGGTAAAAAATTACTCAACAAAAGATGGAAAAATTACAAAAATTCGATCGCAAAAAAGCGAACTCAACTTTTATCCTTGACACATAAACCAATAAACATCTTTTCAATAAATGCACTTAAATTTATATTTTTATGCAACATGCACCCTTGAAATAGACTAAATTTGCACAGTATAGAGCACTGAAGAGATTAACAAACATACATAAAACTTCGTAAATAGCTTCAATTATTGTTTCATTGCATGTAATGAAGCAAGCTATCTCCAAGCACATGCAAAACTATTCCAATTCCACGGAAAATAACTGATATCACACAAGCTATATCTAACAATTACTCAGTTTCATCTACAGTTCTGTTACGGTTATGTCAAAATATATGGACAAACCTGGATCTCTAGCTCCGCAATAGTAATATTATCAACTACAATTGGATTTCCACATGTAGAAGATTCGATCCTCCTATTTAAAGCTTGAGAAACAATTGCGGTAGATGACTGTTGTTGCGTAGCTGGAATTTTAGGCTTTTGAGGGAGAGGTCTAGATACGTTTGGCTTATTTTCTAAGACTTCCCACCTAATGAAATCAATATATATATATATATGCATACTGAAAGAAACATATATAAATACATATGCCTATGCAAGCAAATTGATATAACAATGAATAAAACATACGCACAGATAAATATATGCGTACATAATAATCAGATACATGCATACAAATATAAATACAAAGTGATAGATACATATGTATTTATATATTTACTAATGCATAATATATACCCTATAGCTTTCATTGCAGCACTCTCCACAGGGTCTCCAGCAACCTTTCTGTCCACAATGACTAGACTTTGACAACCAGCTAAAATTAGTGTTGACGAAGCTGGTGCTTTTAACATTGGAACAGTATTAGCTCCATTGCCATTACTAATAGTTTAATAAAACAGCAAAACAACAAAATTAGAAGGAAGATCTGAAATACCACAGTAGATTGCAGGAATTTCGGATATAGCAATTTCATTCGGTGGTCCTTAAAAATTCATCATATCCGAAGTTTACTGTATATCCTAGTAGACTACACATTACTTCCTAGTAGACTACATATTATATTCTAGTAGACTACACATTAATTCCTAGTAGACTACATATTATATTCTAGTAGACTACACATTACTTCCTAGTAGACTACACATTACTTCCTAGTAGACTACGTATTATATTCTAGTAAACTATATGCTATACTAGCACCTGATTTGCATACTATATAAAATGAATACATTCTAGAATATTTCAATAATTCTTCTAGAAAAATATGCATTTTTAAGTTGGTTGACTCATTTGTAAAAAATATAACTTGTTTTTATACTATATTTTTGTTGAAATATTTATACATATTTTTGATACTGCTCTGTAAAATTAATCAATATTATGTGGACCAACTAATGTAATATCGGGTATTAAAAATGGATTAACCGAATAGGATCCCGAGTAGGTTGATTTTAGTCATAATATTCATATTTCATTGTATACCATATTTTACGTGGATACTTTATCATGATTTCAAGGAATTAAGAAATATTAAACAGCAATAAATGTGACTCGAACCTATCAAATTGCAGCACTATAAACAAAGCACAATAAAAATGGTGGAAGAACAAGCCAATAAGTACATTTTACTAAATAAATAAATGCATCAATATGTATGTATGCATGCATCAGTAGGTATTAGCACGTATGTATGTACCGTGATTCAGGTGGGGATACTCCAACTGCCACAAGCTCATCAGTTGTTAAAGTTCCAGTTTTATCAAATAAACACACATCAACCTATACGCAATACCATAGAATATTATTGATATGAATACTAGTCGTTCATTATTATCCAACACTGTGATGTTAAATAGCTTACCTTTCCAGCCATAGGAATTCGATAGGGCTCAGTACAAAAAATATTCATTTTCATGAGAGTCATTAGAGAGCTATTGACAGCTAAAGCCATTTGCATCGGTAACTCTGGTGGAATCACACTTGTGACGATAAGAATACAGTGCAATAGCAGTTGATACTTGCTTCGTTTGTTATCCTACATAACAAAAACAGTTACAATTAGTTATATAAAAAACATAGCTGTAAAATATTGGGAACCCTTACTCTAGTGCAAAATTTAAAAATATAAAAAATTCACTAAATTAAAAATAATAAAAAAAGATCCAGCAGAAAACAAATATAAAAATCATATAAATATGATTATTTGAAAAAACATTAGTTACGATAGATTCTTAATTTAGTGCTAAGTAAACTGTAAATTTTTAAAAATAAATTTGAACAAAAATTGCCCAGTCAGAATGTTGAAAGGTAACATAAGCCTTTTGTGGAAATCTACTAGTCGACTAATTTATGAGCAAGACGACTAGTTTACTAGGTGCCCGTACCTTGCTGTTATACGGTGCATAATAATACATAAATAGCAAAAAATGTCCTATCGTGTCAAGTTCAGCCTCAAATTTTTAGATATAATGAACGATTCAATTTGATGGTCCCACAAATTCGCTATATCCAAAGTTTACTGTACTCAAATTAACGCCTAAACTTTTCTGTATTGTATAGAAAATATATAATACAACACATACAAATATGAATTTAACGAATTAACACTTATAACAAATAAAAAAAATCGTATTTTCTCCAAATTCACCTTCATATTTTGAATATAACCTAGAAATATCGATAAGTTTGTTATATCCTACGTCCACTGTATACAATAAATGTAGTAAATACCTCTTTCATTCCTTCATTCAAAACATAAGCACTTGCACTTATAGCAAATACTAAAAGTAAAAGCAATAACAGCGATGTATCCCTTGTGTCCATTCGTACCTATACGAAAAATATAAATTAAAATTATTTCAATTTCATTCTAGCACTATAAGTATCATTAGTGTAATCCTGGGTATGCATGGCCGTGGGTAGAGTCTAACAACTGATGGTCAGTAATAAGTTAACATGTTATCAATAACCTGTTACCAACACTGGAAACATGTTAGTGACAGATGTTCGACATTGAATATATAAATAGTACTGTAACCTGTAACTAAAAGGTGCTAACTATTTAAAAATTCATTTAACCTATAAATAACTGATACTGAACGCTGAATATGTTAACAAAACTAACCAGTAAATAGCATATACTAACAATTGAATCCTCCCTTTCCATATTGAATGTAATAGATGTAATAGTGGGTAAATGAAGTTGTGAGTTAGGGATTAACAGTTATTTAGTGTTAAAGCCGTTAATGGTTAATCTCATTCTGTTAATAACAGCTGTAACATGTTATAAATAACCGATTGATAACATGGAATCCTATCAATTTCTTCATGCAATATCATGGAACATGGAAATATCACTAAATAATTGGTCTATTTGAAAAGAATAAAAAGAAATTTAAATCAAACTATTCTATGGGATAATATTTTAGTGATGTTTCCATGTTTAATAATCTTTACATTTAGTAATATTTGATATTTCACCAATTGCAGTTATTACCAGTTGATAGTAAACTGTGTATAACACTAATAACATATAGATAACACTTGTAACGTGTAAATAACACATGTTATCTGTAAATATGTAAAAAGCAGTTGTTAATAATTCTAAATAAAGCATTATATTAAGCCATAAAGACAACCTTGTATGCATATAGACACATGTCTTCATGATATATTCAATCATTCCCTAGGCTATGATGCATGATTCGAAAAGGCACTATGTATCATAGGTTTTAAATAATTCTCAACATGCAATAGTGAACTTCCAAGTCCTAAATTTGCTTCAAGGAATCAGTAGGAATTTTAAAATTATGAATCACCTCAAATTCAATAACCAATTGAAAATTTAAGGGCCGAATAAGCCAATAAAATAATTAAAATTGTTTTTACCGTTTCAGTGCTTCCTTCGATCATTCGTACGAGTTTCCCTTGACTAGAGCTGAATCCAGTCCTCAACACATAAGCTAAACAACCCCCATCAGGTGTCTTTTCATGGTTTAAAAAATAGAGTAATTCAAAAGTACTTAGTGCATGTTGTATACAATAAATTTCACATATATGTATACACTGGTTCAAAT
This sequence comes from Vaucheria bursata, assembly GCA_032358265.1. NCBI lineage: Eukaryota > Xanthophyceae > Vaucheriales > Vaucheriaceae > Vaucheria > Vaucheria bursata. Next base: position 35,150 of record JAULBW010004639.1, on the reverse strand, counting down.
ACATACGTGTTGTATACAGTAAGTGACACGTATACACTAGTTTTCACTAAAATTGTATTTATATACATATGTATATATATGCTTTATAAAGAGGTGTAAAAATTTGAAGCATTTTAAAAATGAAAATTGAAGTACGACAAGCGTTATACAGTGAATTTCGGATAAAACGAATCCACTTTAAACGAATTTTTATTTATTAAATACAACGAAAAAGCCATACTGCATCCAAGTTGATTTTGAGATTTTCAAATAAAATAAATTAATTTGGTGGTTCGGATTGGTTCATTATTTCCAAAGTATTCGTATTATATATACTGATTGGTTTTACGTATGTTATAAAAATATATTATACATTTAATTAACATTAAAATTTAACAATATTATTTCTCAAAGTAAATAAATTGCTATAGAGGAATCGAAAGCTAGCTTAAAAATTGAATGCTTGCAAAGAAATATTTTAAAATAGCACTCATAAACCAAACCGTACCTTAGAAATACATTTTTTCTCGCTGTTAGTTTTATCATCCTCTTGCTCTGTATCTGCAGTTAGTAATTTAGTTCCCCCGAATAAAACATGCACCTTATGAAGACTCGACTTCAAATCTAGTTCTTCATCCTCAGGCAAAGATGAACTAAAAAATCAAATGGGTCAGTTCAGTTAAGTTCAGGTCAAAATATCCACATTTGTAAGGCGCATTCACATGAAAAAGGACAAAGTCAACTTACACTGGCTAAAATGTATGATATTGAACTGTATTGGTCTGGCCCAAATACATAAGTAAATTTCGGGTATAACGTGTTCAATTTTAACGAATTTTAACATAAAACGAAGAGACAGCCAAATTCAACTTCAGATTTTTTGATACAATGAATATTGGAGATACCAAATTTTAATTCGGTGATTCCGATATATTCGTCATATCCGAAGAATACTGAAACATTACCTCTAAACAAAACAGTGTAAAGGTTAAATAATGCGTATCATCCAGTTCAGTTTTTAGGTAACTAAGCTTGATTCTAAAAGACTCAGAATGATTTTAAGTAAATTCGAATGATTTAATGAGTGATTATTTCTTCTATTCAAGTACTTTCCGATATGAGACCTCTTTACAAGAAATAATATATAACAACTCGAAATTCAACAAGAAGGATATCATGATTCAGTTTGGCTCATTGAGTTACACTTTCAAAATAAATTAATTCCAAAAAATTAAGAAAAAATTAAGAAAAATGAACATACAGTTGAATTACACACTATTGGTGGATGAATTTACCATACGTTAAAGAAGTGTGAGCAAGGTGAAAGATAAATGTACATATATATTGTATGTAAAAAACATAGGTGACTTTGAATTTGTTGCACTATGATGGATTGTGAAATTTGATGATTAAACTTTCAGTTCAGTTTAGTTCAGTTCAGTTCAGTTCAGTTCAGTTCAGTTCATGTGAATGTATACCTAAAAAGTCCTTCTTTCATCTGCGGAATACTTTCTCCAGTGAGAGTCGACTCATTGACGACACAACTGCCATGAAAAAAAAATTGATAAAATATATGTTAAAAATAAAAATTCAATTCTAATTATACTTGTCCTCACTATTAATATAGATTTTTACACATATATTCTTTTGTCTGCATAAAAAACCGGTATTTAAGAATCAAATTTATATATTTTTATCAGCCAATATTTATCTGCATATCAATATATGTCGATATAATGCATACAAGCATCGTTTAGTTTTAAACGACACTTGTATGCACATAAAAATATAAACTACATGTACATACTATACAATTTCTGTAACAAAATTATAACCAAAATACATACAAATATATATGTGATAATCACAAATAAATTTAAAGTATAGTCTTGTTATAGAATAGGCTTATGGCTTATGCACAAGTATGCTATGTATCTAAGTACAACGGCAGCATACTGGTGTACCATCTGTACACCAGTCTGGCATAAGTCTACTATTCAAACTTATATTTCGTGTACTGAAGTTTTTGAACGTACTGGCGATTGCGGTATTTCGTTTTGGAAAAAATCAGTTTCTTCGGGTAGAGTGAAATAGTAAATGAGTCCTCAAGTTTAGGAAGCAGATTCTCTTTAAGTGCATTGAGATATATGTGGAAACATATCATGTATACATAATATATTCGTGCCATAACAAAATATAGAACAAAATACATGCATACCTCCCTTTTAAAAGTAGGCAGTCGCACGGCACTAAGTCTTCCCCATTGCTAACACCTCGTCTAGAACAATGATCACATATAAATATAATTGTAAAAGTTAGAAACTAGCTATTCAACATGTTAGCTTAAATTTATACTGACTAGTTGACTATACGCATATACTGTAGTTACTAAACTTTATTGAATTTAGCAACAAAATTCCCTTTTAAAATTGTTCTAGAACAATCTCAAGCAGAAGTATCATGTCAGAAAGGTTTACTACTCATTATTTATAGTGCACAGAGAAAGAGAGAGAGCAGATAGAAAAAGATAGAGTAAAATTATCAACTGCACTGCGCAATCAGACTTCAACATGGACTTGTCCTAGAAACTTATTCTCTGCCTTTATATTCAAATAATGAATTCTAGTGTACTGAGTTGCATACTTTTCCTGTCTGTATAAATACTAGCCAATACAACTAGGTATGATTAACAATATCTTAATGACAACAACTATTTATAGAGGACTAAAACTGTTTGGGGGAATCGTACAATCATTTGATGGGGATTTTTGCAAAAATTTTAGAGGGGGTCTTAAAACGATTTGGAGTGGTGGTTTAGCTATTTGGAGGGGGAGAGGGGTGTTGAAACGATTTTGATGGGGAATCTAGTAACCATTTGGAGGAATGTTACAGCTTAGGGGAACCCAACAAGGATTTGGGGAATTCTGATAGAAGTTTGGGGGGTATTACAACAATTTGGAAAGTCTTATAGCTGTTACAGGGAACTTATGATGATTTGGATAGATCTTTTTCATTCTTATAACCATACTAGTTACAAATTTATTGCTTAACAGATTTTACTTGCCGAATAGAGAAAATATCTCCTGGCAATAATTCATCAGTAGTGCTTTGCTTCCAATTTCCCACCCGAAATACATATATTGGCACATTTTCAAGTCCCATGTTCTTTAGAGAATTTATACTCTTGAGACGTTGAAAAACAACCGTTCCCTCGAATACAAGAATCATAAGCAGGTTTAATAAGCTGTATCGCCAGTAATCGTCTAAAAGCCACAAACCCTATATTTCAAAACTATTCTAAATGAGTATATGAGCGTTTTTTCAACTGTTTATATGCATGAGATAATCGATCAAAATCGAAACATCGAAAGTACAAATTATGTGCAATTTTTGTTCTCGTAACCGTTCATTTATGATAATTTTAGGCAGCAACCGAATTCATTTGAATACAGTTAATCTGTTCATTATTGAAAGCCGTAACTGCAGATACAAACTCAAATGGTAAATGATGCAAATCCATTTATCTATATATATATATAAAAATTCAAAATTATGAAGTGCATTATAAAAGGGCAAATAATATGCCACCTTTTGTTTTATGACCTTTCATTTACAGAAAATTTCAAAAAACTACAGCCTTGTTAATTAGAGTGCTGGCACTCTTTTATCCCAGCTAATCTGATCACCATTGAATGCATTAAGTATAAGTGAAACATTTCATGGATACATACTGGATCAATTTATGCACACGAAAAAAAATCTTCAAGCTTAGAAAAGGCACATTATGCTTGACTCTTATTTACTGGGACCTTTCATTTGCGGTAAGTTTTTTACGTTTTAGTCATAGCAAGTATTGCCATATTTTAATTGGAGCTCATCATAAAGAGGCAATTCAAATATAACTGGTTAGAGTTAGGTAGTTTTGGTATATTCGATCATAACTTTTTCGTCCATTAGACTTTAAATGAAAGATCCAACTTTTCATCCAAAATTGAGAGGGCATAAAATATTTATGTCATTATAATCCTTTATTCTTGCCATTTGAGTTTCAAGTTGGGAGTTTGGGTTTATATATCATTTATGTATTATCTATCAAAAGTGTATCTATGTAAGCTTATCCATTGAAAGTGTAAGCATCCATGTAAGCTTATCTACCTCGACCCCGGAATTCGGTATCGAACGAAAGGTCATGGTAAATTTTACGTACATTTATCTGAGAAAAATAATTTTCGAATATATTTCAATAACTTTGACCTTTCGTTTGACATATAGTTCCAAGGAGACGTCTAATCTATGTAAGAATTCCTACTGCATATTTCCTACTCAAAATCAAACCACATAAAATTTCAATACGTTGGATTTAATTTTGAATTTATTATTCAGAATAAGCTCTAAATTAAACGCACCGTGCAAAAAAGTTGAAAAATTGTCAGAGGTCCTAACAGTTGCTGTCGATAAAGAGACCAGAACTCCGGCATTTCCAATTCAAATCGATTTGATCCAAATTTGGTTTTGCTATGCATTATTGCAGCCTCAGTTGGCAATCCTGCCCACTCTTTGAAATGCGAAATAGGCAATGCGGTCTGACACCTTATCTGCAAATATTTAAAAAGTTATATCAATATTTCTGGCTGAAAATTCGCAAAGATTGAGAGGCAACAGAGAATATGGGAAAATACTTTAAACTGAAACTATAGATAGAAGTACACAACTATATTTCAACATAGAAATGTTATAGAAATTATTCTGTAACTGCTTTTTTAAAACAAGGCAGGTATACTATCCAGTATACTACACCAGTCAACATCAATATAAGCTAATACAACTAGGCACGGCCAGCCATATCTTAAAACAATCATTATTGACACCTTAATGTTACGTATATTAATTAATGATGCATTTTTAAATATGCTGTCGGTAGCACAAGACATTATTAATACTACTGCAAAAAATGAACCAATAGAATTTCACAGAGATTTTGATTTGCGTGCAAATCCATCCTTTTTCCCAGTATGATGTGGCAGTATGAAGACTATTCGGTGAAATGAACCAATAGCGTTGCACGAAGAAGACCTCAATTTGAGACCCATGCAACTACTGACCAATGACCAGTTACGAATTACTGATGCTACTTGGTAAGATACACCAATGATATTGCTCCAATTTGAGCTCAAAACATTTATTAGCCAATGAGCATTGGTGCCAGGAGTCAATACAAGATAAATTGTTACGAAACATGCGTATGAAAGTGACTTACTTTAACAAAACAATGCTCCCTTGGATTGTACACATACATCCGTCTATGGTATTCAAAGTAGGCCCCTAATTGACCCCTTTTTATAGGTTGAAGCACATCTTTGCCTTCGCCATGAGTAGCCAAAGGAGTAATCCGTACATAAGTCACACCATCAATGCTTTTATCCTTACATTTGCTCAATTGTATCCAACATTTAAACGACACGCTCCAGTGCTAAATCACAGGAATATACATATTTTAAATCTAAATTTTTATTACCAATATGTTACTCGCTTATTACAAATTTATGCAGTAGTTGCAGGTTTACAAGCCTACAGATATTAAGCCCAGCTGCATTTTTGCCTACATTTGCTTGGGCCCAAATTGTCCCAGCTCTTTGTATCAATCCTGTACATTTTTCGGTTTGTAAGCCTAATCATTTAATAAGCCCCAAATGACTTAGTCCTGAGGGGGGCTTATTTCGCAGCAACTACTGTGGTAAAAAGCACATGCACCAATCAAACTCTTTATCTCAATGTGTACGCTGAAACTTCGGATACAACGAATTTTCACGTAAAACAAATCAACGACAAATTTGTACTGTGTTGAATTCAGCTTCAGATTTTAAGATATGACGACATTTGGATGTAACAAATTGATCTGTTGGTTTCAAAAGATTCGTCGTATCCGAAGTAATTGAAATTTTTGAATTGGATTATAGCCAGAATCAGCATCTAAATGTCAAAATCAAACAAATCGTGCTTGAATTTAAATCAAGATCTGATTTCAATCGTAAATTATCTATGCTTTTTTACATCAATTCAGTGAATTGCAGTATTATCGATATGACAAGAGCAAAAATTATTCAGTTTGTATAGATGTACAACTGTTGGAGGTCGATTTTATTTGTAGGAGAAGGAGTTTAGAACAGTTACATTCGATAGAACAATGTGCTTTTTATTCGAATAACTCGCACTCGTGCCAGTAATAACGCTAACTGCTCATTTTATTTTTATATAATCGTTCATACAGATATTGACTAGTTGACTATGCATATATTGCACAGTAGCATTTATTGGAGCATAGCCATAGAAAATGTTTTTATAATATTTTTCTGAAGAATCTTAAATTGAAGTTGTTGTTTTGTACAGTTCATAATTGATTTTACTCTGTCTTTTTCTCTTGTTTTTCAGTGTATGCTCTTCTATCCTGAAATATCTCAATAAGAAACTTTACCAGGTTATGAGCCTGCTGATCAGAAGTTGGAACATCGAAAGATCGTCAGTAAGAATATTCAAGTGATTTGTAATATTTGGATAAGTCTTCATCATTGAATCTGAACCAAAAGTTTTACTTCTATTGATGCCAATATAATAATACAGCATCTTAATTGAATATAAATAGTCATGATATTCTAACCAAATAGAACAACATGATATTATATTCTGGAAAAGACGATATGGCTATAACGAAAATACCTGTAGTAAAACAATCAAAATATGAATCACAGACACAACTCCAAGGAAAAAAAGAGCCCAAAACCCAGGCAAATACTTCATAGGAAGACGAACTTCCTTCAATTCCGCTGCAGCAATAGAAGCATCATCGATTGCTACGCTCGACTCAACGAGTGAAGCTAGCGCTGAGCGTTGGCTATCGATTGAGTCTGGAACAAGTAATCCTTCTCTTTCAGCTAATAATAATGCATCGTGATACTGTTCTCCTATAGTCTCGAAGCACTGCGGAAAAGATCAAAATTAGCCGTTTAAGATCCTAAGCTGTGAAATATCAACCAATGAATTCAAAGATAAAGTGGGCAAATTTCTCTAAAAAACTTCATTTGAAGGTAGGACTTCTGTGAATCTCTTTTGCCTTACTAAAACTGTTCAAATTTAATTTTTCACTTATTCAATGAAGCTGATAAAATATTATTTAGTGGTGTCGATAGATTTTCTAATCGACGCCATGTATCAATTTATCGAGTTGATGTAATATTTCGACAGTACTACAATAGCCTAAAAAGTATCGAATTTGAAACTAAAAATCAGTCAAAAAATGTCAAGTTGGCTTCTCAAAAAGATTGGTCTTGTATAATAAAAATTTTCAATGCACTGAACATTCATATAAAATTATCTTACTCTTGCATTATTATAAATAGAGCCAAAATTGAATTTCAACTCAACGAAAGAATTAGTTATAAAATAGAATATTAATATTTCTAAACATTAAAATTATTGTAGCTCTTTAGTGAAACTATTATGAAATTTGAATAGTATTTGAATTCAAAAAATATTGTTCATCATAGAACTACATTTCTTTTCTTAACGTATTTTTCGCCGTTTCATCAAACTATTCAGATTTTATATTTCACGTATTAGAAAAAGAAAGTTCATTTATCCAATCAAGAGATTGCGGTTTAAGCAATAAATATGTGAAAAGCTATTAAAGATCATTTGAGTTATTTTTTAAGAAAGGTCAGATGTCAGAATAATTTCTGAAATATTAAAATGTCTAAATAATTTAGAAACCAATCCTACAATTTCAATATCAAATTTACCATTTCATTTTGTTTCCCAGAATGATATATAACTTCATTTTCTGATTGTCATTACTGAAATTGAAGTTGATGCACCTAAAAAGCCATAATTCTCTGGCTTCATAAACAAAAATTCATACTATAGAAAGTACAAAATCAAGTTATAAATGAGTTGCAAGCTCGCACTCTAGAACGAATTTTAAATACATAACATACAGAACATAAAATGATGGAGATATTATGAAATCTGCTTAAATTTTTGTCTTGCACAAATTATCATTTGATGTTATTGAGTCGTACATTTTTTAATTTGTCGAAAAAAAAAGTTAGGATTAATGCTGTAATGTTACTAAAAAATTAAATCATACTTAATTCGAAAGATCTAGTCGAATATAATTTAAATTGGATTTTTTTCATGACTTAACAGCATATCATTGTTCCGTGAGATTTTTATATGGAATGAATGGCCGTATTGATTTTCAACGTTTGACACATTTAATACAGTATATTGTTCGAAGGATGGAAACTAAAAATAAAAAAATATACATGAAATCGATCTAGGCGAATAGTGAACATTCATATTAATTAATATTTCCTTGACTTTGAGTTCATTTTAATCATCTAGGAGAAATTTAAATAATAATAATTTACTTCTCTGTTTGTGATTTATTTAATGACTTTCCCTTATCACTTGTAAAAATTAAAATTGACTAGTTCTTATAAATGTAATATGTCTTTTACCCATTTTAAGGCCCAAGCATATAGCGCAATAAATGGAATATGCTCCAGACCAAAGTTGTTCGGGCTTTTTGACTTGTAAAGAGTCAATCGCTTGATTCTTTTGCCGGTCCAAGTAATATCAGAACTCATTACGGTATCGATCAATGCTAAACGAAAGAAAAAGCTTTTTTCTGCTCGATTTGATATCAGATTTGTTGGATCTTAATGAATATTACTAAGCGATAAAAAAATTGTATTGTTTGGACATAATCTGTGTGTATTTCAAATAGACGCCTTAGGTAGTTTTAATTTGTATAAAGTCGACTTAAATTGAGTTTAATCAAAGTTTTCCCGCGGGATGCGAGTTCCTTGTGCTGGCCCAGGACAATTTGTGCTCGATTCAGTAGAATGCGCACAATCTTGAATGTCACGCTTGAAAGATTCACGGAAGCACTAGAAATCTTTACTAAAGCATCTATATATTATCAATCAAAAAAGTTCGCGAGTCTCTCTACAAAATGAATCCTCCCGACAGATTTGCAGAAATTGGATCCAAGTTGCACAAAATGAAGAAAAATTTTATCCAACTGACGAATTTGATTGATAGCATAGAAAGATCTATCAAAATTGTAAGTTTCAACCGAAGTTGAGATTTCTGGAACTTATTTATGGATTGATAGTTAAATTGCTGTGATAATAATATATCGCTAACGACAGCTACGCTTAGTTGGTACTGAATTTGCCGCCAGTCAAAATGTCTAAGCATCAAGGAATATGTAAAACACGATTATTCATATTCTTTGATTAAATTATTTAAGCCAAGTTCCAAGTACTCCTCTAAACTTGTAAGTGCTTTAATGCAATAGTTGGCAGAGGAGAAAGAAGAATCTATCACAAGAAAAAGTGAAAAACATCACGCCTTAAAGGATGCGACAATAAAAAGTGCTCGGGTGAATAAACTTCTCGAGAATGAAGTAAGAAGTTTATAAAATTCATCAATCTCTCATCTATGGCACCTTACCATTTCTTTATTCTCAGCTTACGTTCGCAAAAGATGTTTACTCAGCTCTAGACGACACATTAGCTGAAGTGGAGGTAAGATTAAATATTGGAACTTTAATTTCGTTCAAAGAGCTTAAAAATTGAAATTATAACAAGCAGAATGTAATAACTCTATGCGCCTATAATCTCTATGTTTTTTAGTGCACAGGTGAATTTAACTGTTTTTCATCCGAATATTGTGTAAGTTTTCTTATCTTTGAAATCAAGGAACATCTCTATTATACAGTAAGAGAAAATGATTCTAGTGATAATCAAAATTAAATTAGGTAAATTTATTATAACTATTTATATACCCATTCAATTCACAGGATTTGAAAGGAACCATTAGTAAGAATGTCGAATCTAAAGGGAAGGGTAATATTATTCGCATCCCAGCATTAGAAAAAACTGACAGTCAACACGCTGCACCGGTAACCAAAATTCCAGTAAATCAAGCCTCTAACATGAGCACTGAAAAAGTAAGCATATTTTATTAACTTGTTTCAGTTAAAAAATCATCGTTGCTGATTGTACTTTTGACCCAAAACTGTAGAATCCTAATCTGAAATTCGGTCACTCCATTTTAGAGAAATTCATCAAGAGCACTGAATAGTATTCGTAATGTATCCGGCAATCCGAAAATGAACTTGGCACCATATGACTTTTTCGTTTATTAGCTTTAAATCAAAAGTCATTATATCCAAAGTTGACTGATTATCCATACGGATAGCGAACCGAACTGTCCAGATGATCAATATGATCTCCCCTAGTTAGAGCCATTCCATCAACCACTTTACCATTTAATTAACTCTATCAATATTTAAGTGGGTTCAAATCATTGTGCTGTTTCACCTTGTTAGATTCTACAAAGTGTCAAATATCCAGTCAAAATTTTACATTTTCCTTTCAGGATTTCACAATTGTGTTTTGGAACAAATGAATCCGCATATTCAAAGTCTTTTTAATGTTTATAAAAAATATGGCAAAGAAGTGGAATTGTATGCTACTTCCAAGTGAAAATGATTGCATGGTTAAAAGTAGTTTCAATAGTAGAAAAAGAAATTCGGATACTGTAGTACTAATTTTTTATTTGCTTGTCGATATTTATGTTTTTAATTGCCCAAATTTTTTCTCGGATTGCAATTATCACACAAATTGTTCTATGTGCATGCAAACAGATTTAGTCGAATATGATTAAGATAGTGCTCAATTATTCATGGCAGAATGAAAATGTGCACTATTAATATAGATTTAAAATCGAAAAAAGCATTATGATGTGTCAAGCCTATTCCTATTTTATTTGCTGAATACAGTTGATAATCTATTAGTTGATCTCTTTACATTCATGGACCTTCGTTTGATGATATATATATATATTGTATCTCTAATCCAATATATTCAATTTCTAATAGTTTTTTATGCAACTGATGGTAACAGTTTTATGAAATATCAGCTGAGTAATTTCTCTGTTATGTGCGTACAAAATTCCGCAATGGATTTACACTCCACCATGGATTTTAGCCTAAGTACGCACTTATCAGCTAGATTTGCACTATATTGTAACTGAAGTTCAACTTGCGTACTTAGCCTTCAATATACATATTTCCATGGAAATCCATGTACAATAACCTCCCGCTTAAGTGCGCAAGAAATTCTTCAAATTTTTGTATTCAACGGAAATGAATATTATATTTAATGCAATTTAAAGTAATTCTGCAAATTTATTTGTCGGATTATTCTCAGTTTTGATTGTTTTTTTGGAAAATTTTACTGCATTGGTCAATTTTTCTCATGATTTGCATGCTTTTATATCGTCATCCAGCAAGAGGAAAAAGTACTTCACTGCTTATGTAAAAGTGCAGTTCAAGGCGAAATGATTGGCTGCGATGGAAAAAATTGTTCTATAGAATGGTTTCATCCTAAATGCGTTGGCATAAAAAAGCCTTTCCCAGATAAATGGTTCTGTGCTGAATGTATGAGATTACAGAAATCGAGTTTGAACAAAATGGAGCCAGATACGGGAATTGAACCCAAGACCGAGTTAACTGTAAAATCTGCACAAAGAAAGCCACGATCTAAAAAAGAAACATATTATTACAGCTTAGGGTAAGGACTTTTTATTATAGCTAGCAGGATATTCGTACTATATACATATTTTATAAGAATACAAAAAAGTTTGAAGCATTTAGAAGGAAAAATCATTATGCAACTAGTGTTCGGCAGTACACTTCGAATTATATATATAAAAAATTGATATTTAATGAATTTTCACTTGTGACAAATAAATCAAATGATCATATTGTGTCCATGTTCTGTTTCAGATTTCAAATATAACAATTCTAGATCCAGTAAATTATTTTGGTGGTCATGATACATTTGCTAAATCTGAAGTTTACTGCATGTAACATTTCTTAAATATTTGAAGAGAAAATTTTGGTGTAATAAGTTGAAGTTTTTTAGCATCCGCAAGTCACCAAACCATATTTTAACTAACTTTAAAGAGCATTTTTTACCGATGGTATAAGGTGGTGTCCTTTCATATTCTATGACATGCTTGAGCTGCATTTGGTAACTATTACATTTAAGTATCTTATTTCAAGTTGACCAGTAATTCTTGACAAGTAGAGTAGTCTACCTTTTCCTTTTCCAATTTATTTCAAATTTACCTTGAAAAGTGAATTTTATGTCTTTTAACTTCCCTAGTAATTTTTCTAAATACGTTACTGACAGGCTCATTCTACCGTTTTAAAATTTTTTTGTATTTTTCGTGAAACGTTAATATTTTAAATTTTTGAATTTCTTAGTGCCCCAATGAACGGCACATCGGCTATAAACGATAAAGATGTAGCTGGCAAGCGGAAACGAAAAATGACAGCAGTTGCAGCAGAGTCAGCTGCAGACAAATACTCGGAGAGATATCGAGTAGGTAAAAAAATTACTCGTATTGACTCGCCAATTTTAGAAAGCATTGATAATTTTTCGGCAACATCTCGAAGTCCTCATAGAGAAAAAAAGATTGAAAATGTGTCCGAAAAAGATAGAAAAATTGCTGCTGTGTAAGACCTTGTTTAGTATTTGAGGTAGTACTGATGTTATTTACTCTGTATTGAGTTGTGGATCTTGGTATAATGTAGTAACTGCTATTTTCTCTTTTTACAGTTTTATCTTTTTTCTTTAATTAATCTTGTGTTTTTTAAGGCTCAACAGCGTAGAATATCATTGTACCTTGAGCATCGGATATGATGAAAAATCATTTTGTGCTGAGTTCAGTTTCGAATTTTAGGTTATGGCAAATTAGTTAGGTGGTCCTGACAAATTCATTTTATCCAACGTTTATTGTAATTGCTAATTTTTTCTATGCTTCTCTTTCTTTTGGTTTTATCTTTAATTCATCATCACACGGTATTTAAAACTCCACAACTGGTTTTCTATTTGTTTCTTTTTAAGGTTATATCTTTTTTCGTTAATAAATCTTATATTTAAGATCCTAAAATGTAAATTTATAGTACGGCAACTGCTTATTTTTATTTAGTTTTATCTTTATTGTTTCATTGATCTTTTAGTAGGACCGCACAATGTGAAAAACTACTAGACGAATTAAAACATGACCATCATATTTTTACACTTTTTTCCAATTTTTATATTTTATTAGTCACATAAATAAGTAGAAAATTTTAAACTCATTTGTGCTTGAAAATTGTTCTATTGTTGCTAAAAAATATTTGTCAAAAAGAGCAATTTAATAATGATATTATGGAAGTTATTTGATGGATAGTCATACTGGAACGTTAGACTCTGTTACTGCACAGTAATAGCTTTGACATTGCAGTTACTGGATCATTATAACGATGAGGTTACAATTATTGAAGACATTACTAGATGGGCAAAATCTCCGTTATTATTAGTGGCCAGCATCTCTGAAAAAGTTACCGGATTCTCATCTAGCAATATAATGTATTCCAGTAGTGATCAATTAAATTTTCAGGGTGTGTACTCTTCAAATACTGATCAGCTTTTTCATCGGATTAGATGTTTCAGTTCCTCCAGTTGAGCTATGTATTTCGGACTTGACTTTTGTTGAAAGATTTGACCAAGTACTATTCTGCCTTGTTTTTTCCACTGGCAAAGCATTTGAAAGTTTTCAGTGCTCAGATATTTTCATTTTTTCTAATCAGCTTTATCCTTCACCCTGTTATCTATGTTGTCCCAGGATTTTTTTCATAAACAAATGGTTAAAACTATTGAAATTTACATAGAAACCCATTCTCATAACATAAATATACAAAAATTAGATTGTGAAGTTTTGCTTGGGGTTCAATTCATTCCGATCAAGGTAGAAACGCTTGAACCTTTAATAAAATTTGAAACGAAGTAAAAAACTATCCTGTTAAAAACCCTAAAGTGAGATTTCTACCTGATATCAATTGATAATCTTTTTATGGGGTCACTCAAGTATCAACTGTGAGCGATTCAGTTCCATCATCAAGCTCAACTTGTCAAGTCATACAATACACCTAAAAGTCTTATTTTCAAACCCACATCCTGAATACTGGGCTGATTTTGTTTGATTAAAATACTCTACGCTCAAAATTTAAAACTTTTATGGATTAATGCTATACATATTAATTTGAGTACAAAAAAGTTATCATCTCCATACATGTGTTGCAACATGGTGTCAGCTGGTCCCAAAACTTTTTTTGCGTCATCCTAGTTTCTAAATGATTATCACCTACTCCTTTGGTCACCTCTATTACACATCGATTATTGGGTACAGAAAATATGTGAATTGCACTACTTGTCTACTTGGCTCAAATTAGCAACATCTTCTAAAGCCTTCTATATTGTATACTCAACGTATACAATCCTTTTAATTGCCTTGATGAAGGAAACCCTATTGAAATCTAGTGATTGATGCCACCCTTAATGCTGTTCAACATATTCTCATATCATCCACTTGTATTCAGTCCGTAGAAATCAGGCGCAAACTATTGCATATCCAATTGATGAAAACTGGTGCAGAAAACTTATGAATTGCATTACGTCAAATCTAATGAACCTTTGGCTTTCTCAGGCAGTTAGCAATGATAATACTGATTTATTATAGCTTCATAAAATTTTCTTGTTGAATTTCAACAAGTTTGAACATGATACTTGTTCAACTGGATATGTTCACTCTTTCACTGAGTACCATCCTGGTTTTTGCTTCTATTTTAGGTACACACCCTTTTCACATTTTTTCTTTACTGCATTTAATTTAAGGCTTCACCTTTCATATTTCATCTTATCTTTCATTTATGAGCTTTTCTAGATTTCTTTACTAACTCTGGACTTCACTAGGCCACTTTGACACTGAGTATCCTCAGTTTCTACTTTACACCAGGTACTATGATATAGTATTGCCAAATAGAACTCTTCTTCAGTTTTCTTGGTTTTCATTGAATATTTTCACTATTGTGGATCCTCACTTAGTTCTTATTACATCATCCTCCTATTGCTTAATAGATTATCACCTGTTTAGCTTTCAATACTCTTAGGAAAATTTTTGTCTGGTTCAATGCACAATATTGTGATGTACAAATTTTCCCAGCATGAAGAATTTTTTATTAGTTTATTCTCATTCATTCTTTTTTTGAACATAAACCTCAACCTTATTCTTCACCATCTGCTTTCTCATTTATTTTTTTCTCATTTCTTAACTTTGGGCACATATCTTATCTTCATACCTTGTCCACAGAGGTCCCAAACTGCTTTTATCCTAATTCAATGTCCCATCAAGCTTATACTAGTGTTCAAGATTTTTAGCCGTGCTAACATTCATTTGAGCATAAGAGCAGGATTTGTGAAACAATAAATAACCGTTTCTTGACCTTCAATCCTACAGGTAATTTCACAGTGACTCTTGGCAAGTAGAAAGTTGTTTGGCAGTGGAATATAATATCACTCTCATCAGTTTAATATGCCTTTCAAGTTTGCTTTAAAAGGAAGAAAGAGTAGACATGAGCTAAACTGAGTTCAGCTGTGGGCTAGCAAGCAATTCTATTGTTTTAATTGAATTTTATTATGATCAAATGTTTCAAGTCCAATGAGGTGAACAAAATTGTTTGTACTTTTCTCGATGTTGATTTTATGCTTTTTAGAAGGCTCATTTTTTTGTTTACTCTGTATATGATTTACTGCAACTCAAAGCTTAGATATCTTTCAGTATTTATATATTGTTGGCTCTACTTACAACCACATTAAGTTTATCTTGTAATGTTTTTGATTTCACTCTTTGATTCCTAAATCCTTTCTTTATAACATTTTTTTTCATTTTGATTTTTAACCTCTGGCACTATTTTTACTTGAAACAATATACAAATTCAGGAAAAGTTTTTTTTGCTTAAACGTGTAGTACTCTTGCACGCAAGGATCATGGATAACAAAACAGACACAACGCATGACAGTGTCAGTATTATTAATAAGCTAGCACGTGTTGCAAAGACTGATCTTCGCAACAAACTAAATGCAATTGACTTGTGATTTAGATTTGTGGTGTGCAAATCCGAATCTGATGATTTATTAAGAAGTATCCAAGTTTTTGCTCAAAACAAGGAGTGGTGCAAACCAGTTCCTGACAAAATGTAAAAACTTTAAAATATTTATTCAGCATAGCTGCAAGTACACTATATATTGAAAGTGTACATTTTCATTTAAAACAAAACTTTTTGAGAAAAAATTCTTGAAGGTCTTATTACCATTCTCAATTGCTATTACTTTTCTTTGGTTACATGTAAAAAAGTTTCTCCGACTAATTTAAGTTTCCAAGACAGAAACTGGCAGATCAACAGAACTTAGACCAGTTAGATAAAGTAGAAAAAAAACTAAAAAATAATACTATGCACTTGATAAAATTGACCATACTGCTATAGAATTAAACTTACTAAAGCAATTATCTAAATATAATCAAGTCATATTTCAAATAAAATGAAAACATCAATTAAATATCATAGTCTGAATGAATTTTGTTCGTGCCACATTGTACGTCACATTATCAGTGCCACGACATAAAACTTTCATGCACTCAGCTTAAAAATACAAAATCAAAGATTTGCTTCAAATTAAAACCACTCATAGTATTTTTATTTCATTCTGTTTGTTAATGAAATCTTATCCGAGTATATACGACAGTAATGCAAACTCTTTCAGCATGTTGCTGGAAAAACAGGAAAACTCAGACTTTCATTCAGTCTTTCTACACCTTATACTTAGATAACTATAAAAGAATTCCTTCTTTCATGTTTGTCATACTTTTTTAAGAATATCTTGAAATGCTGTGATCAATGTGGCACATAAAGTCGATACATTTGATTCCCAAAACCTTTTCTCAGCAATTATACATGATCTCAACTGCGCTAAGTCTCATAATGTTTGCTTTGAAGAGAACTGGTGTCAGAAACTTTTAAACAGAGCTTGGCACTCACTTGAAACACAATTTATCTGATAGATATCTGCTGCATAGTTAGTTTTGATATGCAAGCCATTTTTTGTTGTGCCCCCTACAAAATATGTGCAGTAAAAAAGTGCAACAACATATGTACGTACACGTACACTATAATGTGTGCTGCAAATACTGTATGAGATTATTAATATGCATCATGTCATTGAAACATGAAGCCACATAGAAATCTCGTTTTCATAAGCTCCTTGCTAAAGTTAAGCGTTAATTTAGAGACTTTTGCATTCTCTCTCTCGCCAGGGCACAGGGTTTCTCAGTGGGCAAAATCAACACCCAGTATACACAATAGTGATACCAGTGTTTCCTATATTGAAAGCATAACAACCGTGCCTGAACTGCTTGCCAGTTACCACTCCAGTATCAGTTCGCCTGCTGTTGCATCGAATTTGCTTGTAGCTCCTAACTTAGATGTCGTTGACGTCGATGTCTCGACCTATATTTCCGATCTACTTTCGGTAAATTCGAGATTTCAGGGTTTATACAGCCCAAATTTAAATGCGATGTGGGGACCTCATGTATGCTTGCATCACGGCCCATTTGCGCATAGGCTTCCTAGGGTACAGAGTTCAGAGGCTTTATCGGATGCGGCAGTCATGGATAAAGTGTTTGTCTGGTTACAGCGTACTTTATTTGGATATAACGATGACACGGAGGACGATTTTTTATCGCTGGGTCGTAAGTAAGTCTTTGAGTTAGTATATCTCATTAAAGAAGAGCGACATAAACTGAATCTTTCAAACATTATACCCAAATTCAATTAATTTTTGTATGTTCAATATACATTCAGCGACCACTGCATTGTATTACTATATCGGACTGTTTGATTTCAGCAACTTCAAATTTGTCATTTTGAAATTGAGAGTGTTGGAGGATTTATGGCAAGTTCAATGCCTAACCCCAACCTTAAACTGATAAGCAGTGTCCAGTTTGAAATTAGTATCTCCAATCGAATTAAACAATTAATCAACACTTCCAAGAATTATCCCTTTGCTTTTTTCTTTCGTGAGATGGTATTTTATATAATGTGTTTTTGACAAATTTATTTCATTTCAATAAAAAAAAATATTTTTGAAATGAATGTAGGAATTTATTTTGATACCAAAGTTATTTAGTTAGGAGATATAAGATTAAGGAACTTCACAATCGAATGCTCTACTAATATTTTAAGAATGAAATTTCATTTTTACTTGTCAATTTGAAAAAAATTTTTTGATATCCTACCAGTGTCCATGGTTTTTACCGTGAACATAATTTTGAAAATATAAATTTATATGCCAATTCAAGAATATCAAAAGTAAACGACCTATGACCTGTATGATTTTTTCTCTTGCATGTTGATTCAGACTTCAATTGGTTCAAAATACAGTAAATGTACAAAATAAGCCACCAGAAAAAGAATTATTATTAGCCAATAGCAAAATTAAATTTGAAAGGGTAAACGCATACTTTATTCATTCTTCAGCGTTTGATAAACTCATATTGACTGAATCGTACAATTTTACCATAGTCTCTGAAGAGCTATAGAAAGAGAATGAAAATAATTTAGTACATTATTCTACATTTCCACTAAAATTCAATGAAGACTAATTATGTTACATAGTATCATATTTCGTATATATCTTGATTTAGGTTTCAATTATATTACAAATTTAAAAGAGAATTTTACTAAGGTATGTAATATTTGCTTGCCTTTAAGCAGACTTTTAACTATTGATCGCCATGTAGTTACATCAGCAGCATCTGAAGATGAACTCTCTGCCGTATTTTGGGAACAAGCGTGCTTGATGCAGAAACAAGCCAAAGTGTGGTGGAATATTTTTGTTCATTTAATTATTTTTTTTTATTAAGTTGTATTTTTTTCTATCCGCCATAATTTGAACACAGTTAGTCTCCTCATCAGCATACAAAATATATATAGATGGTAGTATTGTTGTATGTACTAGTTCACTAAAATTGTGATATATTGGGTCAATGTAAGGGCCTAAATAAGGTCCCCAGTAAGCCAAGTATTTGTCTAATCACTTCAAAAGCCTTACTCTACATAATTATATAAATTCATCTTTTATTGTATTAGCGCTACTCAAACATTACTGAGGGTATAAATGAAAAATACATATATTTCAGTAAGTTGCATACATTTAAGCATATGGATGTTTCACTCATAAAAATATGAATATCAGTATGTATGTATTTTTTTAATGCAGGCCTCAGTAAAATTACATTTCCATAAATTTAATCTTTTTTATAATGCTCAACATTTATATATATTGGGTCTTTTAAATGATTGAAAAATAATCAAATTTAAATATTTATTTTTTAACAACCCATAGTTTTCAATGTACAGTTCAGCCTCTATTAGTCATAGTTCAACTTAATCTAGTTTTGTACATGAAGAATAGTCAATTGAAACCAAAAATAATAAAAGTTCATCTGAATTTTTCCTCCAGCTCATTCAGCCAGATGATGAATTTGTCGAGGAAAATAAAAAAAATTTACAAGAAGACAATGTTTTAAAGAGTGTAATGGTAGCAGCGCCACAGATGTCCTATCATCCTGATTTCAAAGGTTTTTTTGGCAGCCAATTAGAAGAGCCCCTGAAAAAAATTACTGTTCTTAAGTCAGGTATGGGCTAAATAAATTAGATAAAGCTTCGGATCGAAGTGAATTTTAATGAATTGTAACTAATAGAAAATGAATGAGAAAGTTATGTTGCATCAAGTTCAGCTTGAGATTTTTGAATATAACGAATTTCGGATATAATGAAATTATTTGTTATATCCGATGTTTACTACATAAAAATTGATTTCTTAAAAGTATATTACAGCTAGAAGTATTACTATTGAAGAAATCATTTTTGATATAAGACACCGTTTTAATTTTTTGCACTAAAATTTACTCATGTAATTTATTTGAAGGGCCTTACGCTGATTGGTGTAGGGGGAGGGGGTCGTTTAACAGTTATGAGTAGTAGTCTTAAAAAGATTGGGGAGGTCTTAAGATGATTCATAGTTTCTATCTCATAGCTTATGTAGTAATAATTATATCTAGTTGTAAATGAGATTGATTAAATGTGTCAAATTTCTCTATGGTCTTTTCCCAAATATAATGTACAGTAAATTTCAAATTCTTTGGAGCTCAATATACCATAGATTTGCATAAATAAATGTACAATATGATCATTTAATTGATGCTGACTAATGCAATATACAATCGAGTATACTTGCCATTACTTAAGTACGCATCTGCAAAAGTTTCTAGAACGATCCTAAACTTTGTAAATTAAGTTTCTGTAACTGATTGTTTTACCATTTTAAGGTGGAGAATACCCGTTACTAGCGGAAGCTTGGGTAGGGAAAGGTCTTGATTTTCCGGTGATGCTTATATCCCCCCCTCTGCCGAAAATTATACCTCCAGAGGGAGGCTACAAGGTGTACACAACCAAAGATGGCGAAGTTTCAGCAGATGAATACATATCAAAAATCGAAAAGGAAAATGATATAATGTAATAATATACATTAGTGCGCCATCACTCACTTCGTTGGAGGTTCCTTACCGCATTTTCCTTACTGGGTTGCGATCATTTTGACAATCACGGTTCTTGTTTGTTAATGTCCAGTTTAAATAGCTGAATTTTTTTTCTTTTCTGAATTAGTTCACATCTGCATTTGTTCAGTATCAGAAATATCTATATGTCGACAATTGAATCTGATGTTTTTTTACTTAAAAAGATCAAGCTTGCCCCCAACTTCCTAACGAGCATGTGGCATTCAATCTCAATGAATAAATGGAGTAACTGAAAAAATTGTGCTGCTAGCACTAATTTGTGTCACTTTAACTCTTGTAAAAAATAGAAAACTGATTTTACATATGAAAAAATATTGGAAACTGGATCTGTACAACAAAGTTTCATATTGCGATAATGCTGCATGTCATTTTTTTGTAAATGTCATATCTGTCAAATTTCAATAACACAAAGGAATTTATTTTGAATATGATTGATATCACTCAGTGCTGTCATAGATGTTGAATACTAATTCTGTTGTAAGGAATTACTCAGAGATGCCATTTCAGAACCTAATTGTTTTTCTTCTTTCATTTTTTGCTATTACTCAGCGTGGTATGCATTTTTGCGCTGCACACCTTTCAACGTACTTTATCTCTATGAACTATTATCATCTTTTCATACATTAGTGATTCTTTTCGTATAGCTTTTTCTTTCTGCATTCATGATGGGTAACGCTTACCCTAGTACTGTTAATGTTATACCGTAATTCGTATCAGAAAAAAGTAATCATATTTTCCCTTTATTCTTGAAGTCCATTTTTCATCCAAGGAAATTTTGATATCATCCTCGATCATTGAATAACTTTAGCAGCAGTAGCCACTCTCTAAGCCTGCAGATAATTAGCCAAATCGTCACTTGTGCCTATTTTTGCTCGTTCCCGAATTATCCCAGCAGTGTACATCTAAACTGTATATGATTTTTTGCTGTTTAGCCCAGCTGCTTATTACACTCAAAAAGGCTCGGTCCTAGTGTGCGCTTATTAGCTGCTACTATAACATTCTAGAATTCAATGAGTTCTCGTTTGTACATTATCAATATAGTTTGCTCTGCAGTATTCCAGATGCTGTCAATCTTGATTGAAGGATCCAACATGTTAAACTAATTTTTCTATATACAATAGTACGACATAATTACGGACTTAAATAACCTTTCGTGTACATATTAAAAATTTGTTCAGGTCTCTTCCAGACTTCAACATGAAGAATGACAGGTTGAAGATTGATTGATCTTGCCTTACGATTGCATCGCTCAATCTAACGAATTTCGATTTTTAACGGAATTTATAAAACGTCACAATGTATCTCACTTTCAAATTCAGAACAACCAACTGAAATGTAAAACAATTCCACCATTTCAAATTCAGCGCAACCAACTGAAATGTAAAACAATTTCACCATTTCAAATTCAGCGCAACCATTTGCCTTCTAGAATTACCAATCTATTTTTCGAACCATTAACAAAATAGGACCTATTTCTTGAAAAGTTAGGGAGTAAAAATTCATTTAAATTTCTCAACAGTTCTAAATATAGAAATTATTTCTTTTTCGATTTAGTTCAATCTAAGCCAGAATAAGTAATATCATGATGATTCGTAAAATAATTTTGCTGCAATTGAAATGTTGCACGCTTTGTGTAAGAATTGCCTTCAAAAATATAAAGATTGCTTCATAAAAAATATATTATCGATGCGAAAATCGACTTAAAGCGGACGAGCCCAAGTAAAAAATTCCCATGCCACTACAACCAACGACACCTGCTAGGCCCATAGTTTTTAAGGGAGCAGTACTCTTATAAAGCATACCCGCCATCCCCATAGCTGCGATAGGGGGGACCCAATCTGCTCCACCCAACTTTCTCTCTAAATCCGCACTAAAAATTCAAAAAGACTATTTATTAAAAACTGAAACCATGAATTTCCAAGGGATTTGAATAAAACCATTCCAATTTGAAAAACTGACTTTTGATACTTTTTTTACAATGTCATTTTATTAGAAGTGTTGATCTTTTTGTTGAGCTGTACATATGATTTTTTCGAAACAACCCAAAAGTTTTGAATTCTGTTTACGCGATAGAAGTCTAAATTTAAGAACAATATATGACCGCTTAAAACTTGATATATTGAGGTAATCTAGGGTTAATGTAAGTCTTCCCTCAATCGGTAATATTATTTTCATATTAAATTACATAATTTTTTCATAGAGTCACTGAATATCAGATTGCTTTTGGTGCTACGAATAATCCTGATTCTAAACGAAATCATGCAATTAATTCTAAGATGACTTGTAAACAATTTTTAAAACACTGAAAATAGGACTGTTGAATTTTATGAAAACAGTCATATAGCCATTATTGAGGCTTCAAGCCCAGAATTTGGGGATTGTATCAAAAAATTCATTGAAATTCCTGCAGGATCCTCATCAAGATATTGAATGGCGATACATTCGCTTACACAGAAACTATACAGTAAACTTCGAATATAATGAATCTGAAGTACCACCTAGTTAGTTCATTATATCTGGAAACCTGAAGCTGAACTCAGCCACGATGTTACTTTTTCATTCATTACAAGATGTCAACATATATTTCGCCTTGCAAAACAGGATGGACTTTTGGCAGATAACCATATTTTTACTCTTTAACCAATAATAAAGGCGAACATAAAGTCTGTATTGAACATATGAATTTGATTGGCTCAGTACTGTACAAGCAGAGTGGCAACTTACTAGTCGAGTGTTTTTTTTGTATGCATGGGCCAATAAAATTAATTTCAAATTTTATCGGTGCATGCATACAAAAAAATACTCGAGTAGTGAGCTGCAACTCAACTTATACTGATTCAATCGAGTTGATTTTTAGTATAGATTTGCTCTTGCTATTAAATGGCCAAATTTTTAAAAAAATGTCCCCTGTTTTGAGATGCAAGTGCCAGTAAGGAAAAAATTTAGTTGAATAAACATAATTTACCTATCCAGTAAACATTCTGCTCCAGTATAAAAAAAGGCTAGTACAGCCATGGCATTTCCTAGTTTTGAGCCACGCTTTCCAGCAGCATTCATAACTGAATTTGCTCGTATTAAAGTGCGATTAGATGGTGCTGAGCGAAATCCTTCCATTGCACCATACATACCACCGGCAGTGATGCCTGTCAAGTAACTCATACCAGAGTTAAACGTGGCTTTTTCTAACACAGATCGACCCTAAAAATATTGAAATACAATCATTATATAGAACCAGCAAGGAAGTAGAGAGGAAAAGACAGAGAAACATCATTGATTGAAGTATACAATTAAACTTCAAAATGAGTATTGTTCAAAAAATTTACTATAGAAATTCATATTCAAAGTGTGGCTAATATACTGGATAAGATCAAGTTTTTTCAGTGTGAACGAATGAAATTTTTATACTCTACACAATGTATTCAAAGGCTGATGATTAATTAGCCAGTGGAGAGAGAATTTTTCTGGGAATCATGTGGGAATTCTGAATAGGGACCCCATCGAGTTAAGTTTAGCGTAATGTTGAACGAACATACGTTCACGCATGCAAGGAGAAATAATGAAGATTATAGAGTGAAACTGTGAACAAAACTTTATCACGAGTTATATGCATATTACCGCCTTCCTGAGACGCTTCTACTGTATTACCGGGTGGGGCTTATAGTGGCCGATATTACACTTTTAGACAGTTTGTCACGAAACTTCACAAGTTATTGCGATGAACTAATTAGGTGGATAAAAATATATTTGTGCAACGGCATATAATATATAATTTACCCGCAATAAGATATGCCGGACTGGAGTAGTCTACGATATTACGTCAACGATGTTACTCTGACACCGCAAGAGTTAAAGAGTAAATCAGTACTGAATGGAAAATGAGCTTTAAAAGTCAGGAAAGATTTAACTTAAAAGTAACTAAGAATGAAACCAAATATATAAATGAAATGAAGCGGAATAACGAGTTATACAAATTGGCGGAATTGATGAAATTATCAATTCATGAATCGAGATGATACAATAGGATTAGTTAAAAAACTGGCAGGCATTAATATTAACTAGTGCATCAATAAAAAGAAAGAAATGATAGAGTACCTTGATATTGAAATCCAAATAATCCGGCTCGTATGCTGGTGCTGAAGATCCGGTGCCGAAAGCATTGAAATCTAACGTAGGCAACTGAAGTCTACCATATTTCTCTCCAACATTAGTGTAAGGGTCATTGTCGCCTGTGCTTTCCGCCATTAATCTGTTTTTGAGTGTAAATATATACGAAGATATAGATATTGCTGAACATACCAAACCACATCCGATCAATTTTAATCTATTTTAGTCCTAAATAAGTAGACCTAGGATATCAACTCCGCACATAGGGAGTAGAAACAGATTGAAAAATTTCACACCCATTAATATTTTTTTTATTTAGTCACTTTGCGAGTTTTTCAAAAGAATTTAAATGAAAGGACAAAAGAATTCAAATGAGAGACAAAAGTACATTTGAAAAGAAATTTAAATTCTGATTCTATATTCTTACTTCCAAGAAATTTCATTATATTTTACGCAGTGACACTGCCGAAATACTAGCGTCATCTCCGATTATAATTGATGCCACGTTTTTCTGAATATGACTGGATTCCCAAAATGGATCACTTCGAGCGCCATTGGGAGCACCTCCATTTCGTG
Source organism: Vaucheria bursata (assembly GCA_032358265.1). NCBI lineage: Eukaryota > Xanthophyceae > Vaucheriales > Vaucheriaceae > Vaucheria > Vaucheria bursata. Next base: position 9,899 of record JAULBW010004639.1, on the reverse strand, counting down.
GATAGTAATCCGTCGAGCTCAATAGAGCTCGGAATACGTATACATTGAACTCTAGTAGGCATATATGATTACCTGGAAATGCTGCACAATTATGTAAATGGTATTTTGCTGGGTATTGATAACTAACAAATTGATAATATACAGACTCAACCTGATGCCATCAAAAACAAGCACCAGCAACTGAATGCATTGTTGATAACGAAGGCATTATCTAATATACACAAAATTTGCTTTGCAAACTGAAACTACAGACACATCATGACATGCATGTGTATTCTGGTAGAACTTCAGAAAAATCAACTAACGTAATTGATGCTTGCAAAACATAATTATACAATGTATTCATACGAATAGGATTCAAGTCCAGTTCATCAGATGCCATTTGCTATTATGGAAAACTTTTTCTACTTCGATTTTAAGTTGAGGGAAAGAAAAATGATTTTCAGACAAACTCTTAAGGTTCAAATCTGTAGAAAAAATTCTAAAGTACAGGTTGATATAGTAGGGAAACATCAATGCAAGTAAAAAGTTAAAAGGAACAGCTTTTTAGAAATTTTACATAAGTGTATTTGATCTGTTTGTTCTGTTCAGTAATGAAATAGCTATAACATTTGTATTTATGATGCTACTCTTTTGCAAAAAGTTCTGAGGCCTTGACAGAATGACTTCTGTAGAATCTATAGTGTAATCCTTTAAATAGAAAAATTTCAATTTTCTCAAATAAATGCAGTCTAAGTTGACATAAAATTACAGCCACTGCATATAAAAGATTGATCATGAATTTTTTCGGAAGAGCCACAGAAAATCAATTTGCTTAATGATCATAAATCTAGAAGACATGGACAAAATAAATATTTTTGTTTCTGGTTGTACCAGTAAAGATTAACTTTCTGCCCAACTCATTTACAATTCAGTTACAATTCAATTATGATATTGCACATAAATAATTTTCCCATTTTCATCTTTTTTTCAATTATAATCTGTAACATGCAAAATAATTCAGACATTTTACTGCTCTTGTGTGATCTCACAAGTACAACTTTAAAAAGGTTGAAGATCAGTACAATTCGATGGAGTACTATTAAAGTCTTTCCTATTTTTCAAATAATATTTTCAAATGATGTGTGAAATCACTGTGTGAAATCACTGTGCAAAATCACTAGTCTGGTCTTCTAGGCAGCCTTTATCAGGGATTACTCTTATTTTTATGTTGGAGAGATAGAGTCATAATTTGAAATTTCAATGGCTAATATACTTTGGTTAGCCTAGAGTGAAGTTTTTAAAAATTTGAAAAAAATGAATATCCATTAATAGGTACATCACCGAGCACAGCTTATACAATAAGCCCGACTAGCAGAAAAAAATTCTTATTTTAGGCCAATTTAAATAAAATTATCACAAACTTTTTGAGCTGGTAATCTAGACTTCAATGATTGAATGCTGGCATTTTGATTACAAAAGAATAATTATCTAAAATCTCAATTCAACCACAGAAAATGACTTTCCTAGACAAATTCTAGCTTTTTAAGTAAAAAAAATATTACAAATTTACTAATTATTTTTTTTCGAATTAAAAAATGGCATTACCGAACAAATTCTGACCCGATAGGGAACAACAAAGTTAGAGTAAACTCGTTCAAATGCGACCAGAAAAGCTTTATGAAATTAATGTTCTGGCATGCAGTAAAAAGTCAAAATAGTGATATTTTTCAACAATTTTTAACGAAAAGAACAAAATTTGTGCAAAATTTTTCATTTATTTTTATGATTTTGATACTAATGCTGCCACATGTCGATGTCCACATGAAACTTTGTGAACTTTTAAATTGTTGACGGCAAAGAATTCGACTAGAGTCGGTTGTGCGTATGATGTGCTATTTCCGTGTCCTAGACAACATGATCGCCCTAGTATACCAAAAATGCATAAAAATGAGTATTATAGAAGTAATATAAATATATATGTCGCATGAATTTGTATGCATGAATGCATGACAATTTTACCTTGTCCAAAACTGAACAGATCTCCATCCTTTGTAACAGCCATTGTATATTTGAAACCACAACTGAAAGAAAAAAGTAATAGAATTTAAAATTCAAGATAAGAAACCACTCAATATCTGCTCGTACTTTGCCTATGGGGACCCTATTCATGGCACCTAACTTTAACTCTGATATTATCAAGCTGACCTTCACTACAGTATTTACCAAAAATGTAATGAAAAAATTGCTCAAAAAATTTAATAAAGGCAATTGAGATGAACTTTTTATTTTCATCTTAAGAAGAATAATAGTGTCATCTAGTTTAAAGAGATAACAATGCTGAAAAAGAACATTAGCGACTCGACCTCTCATGATCAGTTTTATACATTGAAAAGTTCATATCTTAGAATTGCTCGTGAAAGGTCGAAAATGATTATTTATCATATAAAATGTTTTTTTTAAGCTATTTAATGTGAAGCTTGACTAGTATAGTTTTACAATGATCTAAATTTATGCTGATCAATAGTATACTACAGTGGCTGCATACAAAAAGAAATTGTATGAGCTTAAAAAAAGAATCAACGCTACTAACAGCAACTTCTTGAAATTTTAAATGCAGAATTCGATAGTTCTAAGAATTTGGAACAAGACAATGAATTTATTTTCATCATTTTTTCAACATAAGTAGAATAGAATCAGTTTAAAAATCTTTAAATTTCGTAGAAACGATAACTTTCGATACTTCAATGCAAAAAAAATCATATAAATTAAAAAAAATAAAAAACATGCATTTTTTGAAAAAAATGATTTGAAAAAATTTGTAAAATGTTTGGGTCAAATTGAAGGTACTGTAGTAATTATTTGAACGTGCAGTTAAAGAGTGCACTTCCAAAATATACTCAAATTGAAGTTTTATGCTGCGCTTCAACTTATAATATTACTCTATCGTTACGAACTATCATTAAGTATTTACCAGATGAAAAAATGACGTATTTTGTAATGATTTTGGGGTAAACTAAGTAGAAATACATACGCAACATTAGCACAGAGCATTCTGTTCTTTTTCTCAAAATTCAAATTTCAGAACAATTTCTGAAAAGTAAAAACTCTTCTTTTGAAGAAAAACGATATGCTGTTAATATTCCATAAACTGATACCATCGGTTACATAAAAAACTATCAGTTAATCGAATATATATCAAACTAGATATAGTAATATATACCAGGAAAGGGAGGCTGGTGGATTGCGTAAAGCTATCAATAATAAAATATATCATTTAGTAAACCATAAATATCAACTGTATGGCGAACAGTTTGGGTACGAAAATTAACAAAAAACTTACCCAACATCAACAACGTACTCTTCACTCAAAACAGACATGTATTCTGGCTCAAGATATCGCGACATACCCCACATATAAAGTTGCCCTAATGAGTTAGCAGCGCAGGCATGCGTATTACCAGCAGCTATCGATACAATTTTTTGGTGAGCAAGAAGCTCAATCTGTCATATTAACAAAAGAAATATACAATGTGTACATCGGTATTTTTATATTGTTCACATTATTCTGTATCATTAATGAAGCAATTGTATTTACGCATATATATATATTGGTGAGTAAGAGTATGTATACATGTACAGATTAATGTATCAATATCTATGAATCCATCTATAAGAATGTTTTACCTGCCTAGGGAGATTTTCCATAGCATATACATCTAAGCTTAATCCACCTCCAAGGCCTAACTGTCCCCCATCATTTCTACCCCAACCAAACACCTCCCCAGTATTCGTCAGTGCCAAGACAAAGGCATGCCCAATGCTTATTTTAGTTATAACCTATTAATAAATGATTTACAATTCTATATACAAATCATTAACGTACGATAAATGAAATTTTTGTAGCCAAACTGTATTTTGAACTGTGAACTGTTACAAATGAACCTATCTGATAATGCAGCCATGAATATGATTTACCAATTATACTGTTGTCGACCAATCTCTGGCATTCTTGTGATAATTTCCTACAATACTTAAATGTACATATTTACGTGCAAATAATTCAATTGTTCACATTTCGCATATATATATATGTATGTATACCAATAAATCTCTAGATAAAAAATGTTAAGGATAGAGAGAAATATTCAATTCATTCAAATTTTATTCTAGAATAACATTAATTAATAACGACTACCACCTGTTCCTTATATATGTTGTGAAAAGTTATCTTAATTTGTTTTGAGTTTGAATTTTTATTTTGAACTAAACTTTTTCCTAAGAGAATTCATTTAAAATTTTATTATGGTTGCACGATTTTTGGCAAAAAAATTTAAACGTAATACTGCACAAAAATTTAATTTGCATTTATCAAAAAAGTTTCTTTTTATTTGTAAATGCATAAGTATACAAACGTAACATACAGTTACATTTTCGGTAAAAATGCTTTTTCTATTGGTCCATAACAGAAATAATGTTAATATAGTTAGGTACGTGTATCAACTTTGATGATAGTTATATGCAGTCAACTAGCCAGTACTAGTCAATATACATAAAAATAAAAATCGACTAAATTTCTAGAAAACACAGAATTAAATACTACAAATTCATAAATGCCTACATTCTCCCAGAATTATGTCTCGAACGAAAGGTCAAAGTTATTGAAATATACTCGAAATCTTTTCTTTTCAAATAAATGTACACAAAATTTAGCGTGACCTTTCATTTGAGATCAAATTCCAGGGTCAAGGTAGAAAAGCTGAAATTTTGCATTCATTTATAAAGCATTAAATATTGGACATAACGAATTAGTTTGAACAAATTTCATTTGCAATGAAAAATTCGTTTTTTACAATAGTCTTGCTTCGGGTTTTAGAACATAAGGAATTAATTTGTTACATCTTAAAATGGCCGCTTTATACTTCGTTATAGAATTAAAATAAATAAAACTTTTTCCTTACTTTGTCCTCCAAAGCCACAATGGGTGCGAAGCTAAGACTATCTCCAGTACTACCATTACCAAGCCTTCCATAGGCACCTGACCCGCAAGTCCACACCTGTACAATTCAAAACAGTTCAGTTCAGGTCATTTTACATCCACATTGTTCTAGAATACCTTTAAGAAAACTTTGGAAGTACATAAAAATCATTTATTTTACACATTACAAGTATGTACAGTTCAGTTCAGGTTCAGTTCAGGTTCAGATTTGGGCTGTTTTTGACCACTTCTCCGAAGAGTCGAAATGAATCATTATTGACCATGTGCGAATCCCACTTTTGAAATTCGCAATGAAAGAAACTTGAATTCATTGCACATGTATGAAATAAATATATTCCACTGAATTGATGGGGACATTATAAAATTTCTTCATAGGAATAATTAGCATGCATATACTTGCATATTTTTAAAAAGAAGAAAACGTATTTACCTCTCCATCATCTGTAAGTATGGCGGTAAAGTTTTCGCCTGCTCCTACTTGTACTGCCTTCATATTATGTAATAAACAAATTTGAAACGCATATAATATATACACAGATGCTGATACGAACAAACACACTTAAATACATATAGCTATTAACTGTTATGAACACTAAATTCTATACATCGCACAACTAAACTAAATTCCTAAACAAACCGACTAAATTCGATCATTCCATACTATACAAACCAATTCACAGGTAATGATCAAACTTTAAAAAAATTCTTTTCTATTTAAAGAGGACAAAATCACTGAATTCATATTGGATCGCTAAAAATCTTCTTGAACCATTCTACTACACACGAGTCCTACAGTAAAAATCCGCATACAACGAATTTTTTTGGATATAGCGAATTCATTCGCTATATTTGAAAATCTAAAGCTGAACTTAAAGATTTCAAGCAACATAAATTTTAACGGGACAAAAACGTATTTTCTACGTTCATTTTAAAAAATTAATTTATTTGAAAGCGCACAAAAGTTGTCAGTAAATCTAAAAAATAGAAACATGCAGCATTTAAAGTGGTACTGAAGACTTTCGATTTAACAAATTCTCTAGTAGTAATAAATTTTCACTTACAGCAAAGAAACGAAAAAATGTACACTGCGTTCAGCTTCAACTTCAGATTTTAGGAATCGAAAAAATTCAGTAGTCCCTCAAAAATTATAGCATCTATTGTTTAGTGTACATACTATCATACCTTCAGCGAAGAAGCAATATCTTCAACTAACTTAAAATTTGCGGCATCACCAGTATTCGCACTACCATGACCTAGCGCTCCTTTTCCTGATAATAAACTACCGTTCCAACCACAAGTATAAAGATTACCTTCAACATCTAATATTGCTGTATGATGATCACCGCACGAAACTGACTTAACTCGAACATTAGAGTCCACTAGCGACTGGAAAATTAGTTCAAGAGATGATTAAGACATGTTCATGCAGTATTTTTTAAATTTTAAAAAAATTAAACTTTTATAAAGTAAATTGATGCATATACATATACTTAGAACAGGTTAATATATTTATACTGCATTTAAATTTAATTTCTTAGTTTGCAATGTTCTATTTACATATATAGATTGATAATTCTATTTTAATCGTTTTCTTCAGTTTCATCGGTTTTAATTCTATACAAGCTTGCATTTTTCTTCTATTAATTTTCTCCAAAATTTCCACAATGCTTACAGTATTATTGTAAATGAATCTTCAACACTCAGACGCCATCAGTGCTCAGTGTAATGTAGACTATGTGGTAGTGAAAGTTATTGATGTACAGTTGCGCAGAGGAAGCGTAGCAGGTTTATAACCTGTTGAAATTAGCGTGTAGTAATGTAGAGAGACAGCGTATGTACCAGCTTATTCAAATAAAGACTAGTAAACTGGATAGTATACTATCCAGTATAAATTAATTTTTAGCTAAATATAGTTGGCGATATCTTCACTTACTTAATTGACCAAATTTGCTGTACAAAACAATTAAAGTGCAAATAAGCTTTATTAGCCACCCACGTCACCACCCGTTCAGTTCATATATATACGTATTGGCTCAAACTTTTATCCATTAGTGAATTTTTCGTTTAGCTTATACTGAGTATGTAGAACCGCAGTGTATATCAAGTATATCACTCAAATCAAAGCGCATATTTTCAAAATTTCCACAAATGAAAGGTCAAAGTCATGAAAGGTCACGGTCATGAAAGGTCAAACATAAATATTAAAATCTCCAAAAAAATCAAGTAAAATCGAATTCGAGCGTATTTCCAAATTCTGTACTTTAAGTATTCACTGCTATATATTTATCATACCAAGTTTTCCACTGCTGCTGCCAAATCCTATTTCACCAGAGATTTATGAAAATACTTCATTTTTTAGTGACATATTCCAGAGATATTTACCCATGTTCAAAAGTGCGATTAAGAAAAATAGCATTTGCAATATTACCTTAATGTAAATGTTCTCAAAAAGGAAAAGACTTCATTGATCAATTCATCTTATTATGACCAAGACTATCAAAGTCACAAGTCTCAATTTAGTATAAATCGATTGAAATCAATTCTAATTAATTATCACTAAAGCAAATCCAGTTTATAACTTAGGAATGATTGCATCAATTAATGGATAGTCATCTATTTTTATTAGTAGAGTGCTTAATGACTAGACAAGATGTAACAGTTACCTAGATATTACAATTTTTCATTTATTTGATAAAAAATAATTTCTCAGCAAGTTAAATGCAATCAAAAAATTATTTTTTACAATAAAAGGTAAAAGTAAAGGATTAAGGTAAAAATTTAAAACTGCCTTTTAGCTTTACCTTTTATTGCCGAGTTCTAGATGATATCAAGTAAAGAATAGAATACCTGAACTAATGTAGGAGTTTTTACATCATTTTTAGACCCAAGTCCTAATTGAAAATTTGTTCCTTTTCCAAATGTCATAAGTTGATTGGACGATGTCACTATAGCAGTATGATTTTCACCACATGACACATCTATCACGCCTTTCAATTCGAATCCCACTAATGGCTGTGGCGTCAATATCGGTTTCGAGGAAAACATGCCCTATAAAAAAAGCAATTGCAAATACTGATCTAAATTAATTTTTTAACCGTTTTTTGACATAGATTAATTTGTAATCAAAAGCAAACAGAATACATTTATGCTATTTTAAAAATGTTACCATAAAAAATGTAAAAAATTCAGAATATGTAAAATTTTAACCTTTTTCACGATTAATTTTGGACCATTAAATTGGAGAAAAACTTAGTCCCACAAAAATGCAATGAAAGCAAAAGGCATTAAAATTATTAAATGTGCAGATTTCATAATGTTCTAGAGTGATGTCCTATCGACCTTTCATTCTTTACATCGATATTGAGCTATTCATCTCTTGCTGCTACTACTCTGTCTTATCATTCAATACTTAGTAAGACTGCATCACTTACATAGTGGTGATACTATAGCTAGATTTCAAATTTAATTAATTAAGAGTACTTTGTATTGTTTAGGGGTTAACTTAGCTTACCTTTTCAAAAATATTTTTTCGTGTATTTAAAAGAAATTTGAAGCAAAACGGCCTGAACTATATTAAAAACTATTCCACACTCAGAAGTTTAGATGCATGTCATACTACGATAAGACAGCTGATACGAAATAGATCTAAAAAATCAGTGAAAATTGAATAATTTCTTTAAAGATCGTGTACGTTACAATTTCGTATAAGATATTCGCAATTAAATAAATGAAATTATGCTTATCATTCAAGTCGGATTTTTTAAGTATTGTTTTGTTAAAATATAAATAAGGAAAGCAGATCAATATGAATCAAGTACAATCAAGGTGTCACAAAGTTTTTAACAATTGCGCTATCAGAATTAAAATATTTAAGGCTGCTCATAAGTTTTCTTATAATGAATTTAAGTCAATCACTTAAATACTGCAGGATCAATATCCACTCGAGGAGCTAATGTTATTTTTAGTATTTCGCAAATAATTTGCTGGAAACAAAAAAGATCCATACTTACCTTCTCTGACTCTATACCGAGCTGACCTTTGTTTCCTTGTCCCCACATATATAGCGCATATCCATCGGTTTGCTGAGAAATATCAGCTGCTTGCGAACTGAAGTTCTTTATTAGAGCTTTGACTCGCGACAGAATCGTAACACGACATGGCTCATTTCTAAACTGTGCTGCGAGAGTATTTATCATATCAAAACTATAGCAGCTTGATTGTAATTATTCGAAATAATGCACAGACTGGCAAGCTAATCAATTGTCGACATTGCTACTTCATATTTTCGTGTTGAAATATTAGTCCAGCGCCCTACTTTGTTCGCTTTAAATCATTACGGTTCAACAGATCTAAAAGTGGACCTCACTAGATAGATCCCCAAACGAGATATGAAACAAAAAATTGTGCTTCAAAGTTTTTAGCAGCAAAAGCCTTAGTTACCAATGTAGTCATACCTGTAGCATTACTGATTACTGGTGCAAGGTTGAGTCTTTTGATTAAGCTCTTACTTCAACCTTTTCACAGCAATATTTATGTAATTACTAAGTTTGAATCAATTCCATCATACTCGTGAAAGTCATCGTTTTTTGTTTTATCTTTAGGCTCACAATTGAACTGCTATTTTCTCTTTTTGCCGAATAAATTTCTTACCTCATTTGGACAATATAAGAGAGGAATTCTATAACCAGATCAGGGAAGGAAGAAATATAACAATGCAGATATGATTCTCTAATATCGAGCCAAGATTGAAAGACTGAAGAAATTGTGAAGGAGCTAGCTCTAAAAATGGCAGCTTTGAAAGCAAAAAATGAGCACTACCAATAAATCTTAGGGAGAGTAGAACAGTGTTATGAATGCAAAGACAACGAGTAAGAATCAAAAGTACATTACATTAACTGTGTTGATAGAAGTGAGGACATTC
>JAULBW010004628.1:0-20284 GCA_032358265.1 Vaucheria bursata | reverse complement strand
CGTGACAACAATTGCACGTCACCTTCCGAAATTGACAACCGGGCGAAAACAAGGACCTAGCATTCCTACCTGTCGTCACGGCGGTCCGGTACACATCTGCATACGGTTCACCATGTAAGCAAGACCACCCGACCGACCGAAACACTTGCAGATAACCGGCAAAAGACACAGGGCCCGAGCCGAACGCGGTTGTGCACACACCGCCGCAGCAGCGCATCGAGAAGCGCCAGTGGATCTCGAGCCTGCTCGGACACTGGCTTCCCCGCGTAAAAGTTGTTGCGGAACGCCGAGTCGTTCAACAAGCGGGCCGCCTGGTCGAGCTCGAGCAAGCGAACAAGAGCACGTGCCACCAAGTCGAGGAATCCTTGTAGCTTGCCTTCTAAAAACATGCACGCATATTACGTCGTGTGTTTGGGATCTAATTTGAACAGCCCACACGACATGCAGACCGCCCTGAACCAAACCCAGCGGAAGACTTCCATCCGTAACAAACACCGTACCCGGAAGGGCAGCAATGCGGTCGTCGATGCGTGACTCTGTCGTCGTTGATGAGAAACCGAAACACTCGCACAATGCAAAGTGCCAAGCAACCGCCAACGACAATCCGCGAGGACAAAAGCTGTAGGACGAAAGTTGAACGGCAAAAATGGGGGGGAAAAGGAAACTCGACAAAACGAAAACTACGACGAAGCATCAACCTGGCGGCAGCGCCCGCAGGCTTCTTATGAGCTTTTTCATTGCGTCCCACAATTCATTGTAAAACCGGAACATCATTCCAACGTAATGCGAGCGATGTGCCGGTACGGTCGTCATGAAGATCCGCTGCGACGTCGACTGACAGTTGTAGTCGGATGGGTCCTGACGGCGACAGGGCACATCGGACAGTGAAAAGACTGCAGGAAAACAGAACAGGCCGACAAGTCGTAACAAGAGCAGCAAAGAGAACAAAGAGAATGACAACAGGCCGCTGCAGCACGGGTTACCGCCTGCCCAGCTTTGAAGTAGGTCGATGTCGCAGCCCGGTTCGAACGCGGACGGGCCTGATAGTTAAGTCGACATTTTGAACAAAGGCAGACGGGAAGTCTTCGTGCAAAAAAAAAACCACAAACACTACGATGTGTGCTGTGTCACACCTTCTGTGTACTTTCATCTTTCTTCATTTAAGCCCAAACAAAAAAATAAAAAACCTCCAGCTTATTCTCACCGGCAATGCCCGCTCTCGGTACTTCAGGGTCGCAAGCACCTCATAGTCGAATACCATTGCCCAGCTTCCGTCTTCTAACAGCTGCAAAGGCAAGTTTGACGGACGACAAGACTCTAGGAAAATAATAACCCTAAACACGCAGAGTCACGGGCAGAAAGAAGACATGCACTAAAAAAAGGCGGCCCTACATCAAACCTTCATTTTGATGACGCCGCACAAGTTACAGTACGGCAACCCGTGAATGCGGATTGCGTCCGGCAGCTTGAGTTGTCGAGCGCACGGCGGAAGGGAGCGGAAGGATCCTCGGTTCAGATAAGCAACCGCACGCTCCAGCATCATTGCAATGTCGTACACATGTGGCACCCCGCGGGAGCCTGACACCGCGACGTCAGCAACCCAAAAGTGTGCAGCCTCCTCGCAAGAAAAATCTGCAACCTACACATTGCAGACAAATGCGAGCCGCAAGCAATGCACAGGACATCACACCCGGATTGAGGGCAAGCGACGTCGACAGCATGTCCAGCGCGTCGCGGAAGCCACAAAGGAGCAGATTGTACACCTAACAAATGGTTTGCGTGCGCGAAAGACAGAGCGTGCGTGTGTTGCAGAAGACGACATGGAACACACCACACAGTTGAACAAACACGCTACAGACCATTCCCTAACATTGGCGGATGGTGCCAATCAAAATACGAATATGGCAGCGAAATCCCTGGACGCCTTTACACAAGCTGCAGCGAAAGCTAGAAACCTGCGCCACGAAATTGTTCGAGTGAAACATGATCGGCGGATGCTGAACTCCGGATTCGTCCTGCATTCCAAAAGCGTGCCGGAACAGTCAAATTACCTCCGCTCGAATATATCTAAAAGATTTGCCCGATCGCAATCAACAAAGCAGACCATTACCGAACGCTCAAAACACCTAGCAATCAGCAAGACAAAAGCAGAGCAAGCGACAGACCATTGGCGGTTGCCAAGGCTGAATCGTTTCACCGTCAGATCGCTCTTGCTGAATGATCGCAAACAGCTGATGCACGCGTTACGACTGAGGCCCACGCAAATTTCGCAGGACCACGCAGCAATGACAGCCGACTGTCAGGCAGGTGCATAACGAAAGACAGAGCTGGACGGAAACGGACTGCCGAAACCTGGTTCTGGAATACATCGCTTCTCAGCATCGCTTCGGGAATCTCGACGCAGGACAAGACCTGAGCACCTACTCAGATGGCCAGCCAGCACTGGAGAACTTCGGTCCAACAATGAAATGCGATGCAGACAGCAAGGAAACCGGCCTAGAGGGGCAATGTCCGCACCAGTTCCAAATAGCGTCGTTCCATGAGACGGAACCGTTCGCACACCGCGTCTACGTACTTGCGTGAAACTGGAAAAAGGACCGTCACTGACTTCGCACGGCCAAAAAAGAAAATCGCTCTGCCCTCTCAAGACAAACGCACGGCCCGCGTGAGCAAAACAAAAACTGAAATGCACTGGTCAATACCAGCGTCCTGCCAGACGTGCAAGGAGTCGGGATCGTCGTCCGGCCGCGGCGGCATATCGTCGCTGGGCGTAAGGACCACCATTGCCTCGAGCCTCAAAGCCGCGCCGATGGCGTCGATCAGTTTCACTGGAGCTTGCGTTGAATCCGGAACTGCGGAGCGCCAAAACAAAGAAGACCACTAGCGCAGTACAGACGCAATAGCACAGCTGACACGCGAGTTTAAAAAGCTGCATGCAGCAGCATTTGCCTTGTTCGAACAGGGAGTTCGCCTTGCGGGCCCTTGCTTCGGGTGTTAGTCCAGCGGCGACCTTTCCGCTCAAAAAATCTTCGTAGTTCTGGTGAATGATGTACCGAACCACCATCTAAGCAAAACATGAGCACGACGGCGTTCATCCACGGGTCGGACGAACATACGAGGATAAAAAAACCACGCAAACACACACACACACCAGGTTGACAATGTCGTTCTGTTGGAACACGAACACGTTCCCATGCTGCATTTTCGACTTATACACATTTTCGTTGTACCCTTTCAAGTCTGCAGACGTACAGAGACACGGTCAGCAGTCACAGGCGCAGCACGACAAGAAACAAAGACAGAGAATACCGCACTAACGACAATGCTACTAACAACAAGCTGTCGCACCGGGCTCTCCAAAGTGAATATGGTAGGCGCCATCTGCGCTTCGCTCGACCTGTTTACCAACACTAATGAGACGCAAGTCCTGACCATTGCTTTCGGCAGTTCGAACCTAACTGCAAACGACCAACGCCTGGACACACGTGGTTCGACACACATGCGACAGCTGCAAGAGAACATGCACACGCTCACCGAGAACACCGTGGTCTTGCCACGATGCTTGAACCCAGCCATACGTCCGCTGGCGAAGACGTCGTAGCACTCGGGCTCCGAATTGTCGTCCGAGACAGCACCGGTGACGAACTCTGGTCACAAATAAGATCGCGATGATCAATCGCCATTGCTTGCCAAGACTACCACAGAACAGACATACAGCGAAAACGAAGGCACCGGTACGACAGATACTGCCCACACCCTTCCTGAAATTTGCCATGACACCGGGCGTCACAAAGGCCATTCCCCAGGCGACGCAAAGCATGGACACACGTGTCAAATCCAGGTCCTTCCGCAAATCGATGCCTGCGCATGCCTTGCACGATCAAAACAACCGACAAACAGACCGGCTAGCAGCAAGCACGGCAACAGCGGGCTGCACAGACCTGACTGCAGACGAAACAGGTTCGGGTGATCGCAGCGGTCCTTGGACTGTGCGCCTTTCCGCACGGCTACCACCAAAGGCTTCGCAACCGACGTCACCGAGCCCGTGAAGGAAGGCTGAGCAGCGAAAGTGTCAAGCGCACGCGGGAGAAAAAATAAACCGACCGACTACTGTCGTGCCAAACTCGCAAACCCCGGCTACAGTGCGAAGACATATAAAACAAAACGGCAACACTTGTACCTGCAGCTCGTTCCAAGTCGAATCAAGCAGATCGAGAAGCCTCGCGGTTGTGTCTTGACCTAACTCGACGATTCGACGTGGCTCCGTCGCGTTCTCGCTAAACACAGCAGAGAGACGTTGCCGATCGATCGTGAACATGTCGCCGTGTTGCATCACGGCATGGAGCAACTGGCGAACGTCGTTCAAGCCCTCTAGCTCGTTCAGCAGTGTGACACGACGCTCTGAAATCACGTAAACCCCGGGTCAGCAAGGAAAACCTCGGGGGAACAAGACGTGAGTCGCGTGCGCATGGTGCGACAATCTAAGTAAGGAAGGGCTGCGGTCTAACCAAACTTGGTGCTGCGACGCGGCAACGCCGGCTTCGGCCAGACGGGCAACTCGTCCTTCCGGGAACTGGCCCTTTCTGCAAAAGCAGAACCAACCACGGGGAAACACACACGAAACAAAGTAACCGCTGTAAGTGTTCGTTCAGCCGCTGGCAAACACACAACCGGCAACTCGAAAAAGGGTTCCAGGAGTTTCCGGTGATATCCGGATTTCCGGAGATTCCCGAGTCTTCCCTAAATTCCGGCAGAAGCCCCGCGGCAGTGAACACGCACCCTGCTGTGGGTCGTCGTTGTCGTCGTCGACGTCCAATCCTTCGTCGTCGTATTCGCATGCACCGTCGTCGTCGTCTTCGTCAACCGATTCCGGAACCCCGGCTTCCGCCTGCAAACGCGTAAGTGCACGTCTGCGACACAGACACCCAAAACCACTCAGAAAATGCGCCACGCTAAAGCCAAACTGCAACCACGCAAAAAAAACAGCGGCGGAACAAATCGGTCGGTGTTCACCTCGGGCCGTGGCCAGACCAAAAAGACAGAGATGTCGTCGAATTCGCCAAATGGCAACACTGTGGCGCCTAAACTCGGAAAATCGTCAACAAAACGGAGGCAACTTCAATAACACCACAGAATCCGGAACGGCATTTACCGTCCAGATCCGGAATTCCGTGATAGGCGGCGTTCTGCAGCGGTTTCTGCGGCGCACTTAAACGGCCACAAAAAGATTACGTTTGCGAAACTCGACCATCAAAGGGAACCGTACCGTGAGAATTGCTGGGTCCAAGCGCGGCAAGCGCGTATTCCAGGTGTTCAAGCGGAACGCTTTCCGGAATCTCAAGGCGCTGGCGTTTCGCAACAAGACGCGCACCTGAAAGCCATCGATGTCTGGCCAAACAGTGTCAACAACTTCGAAAGATCACCGGCCACAAGACCGGAAAGCCGCGGCAAGAACGAAAAAGACGGTGGGGCAAAAGAAAACACAGCCGAAAAGCGACGGCAACAGACCTGAACTAATCTGCATCGTGCTGAAATCCAACGAAGGCACCTGATGCCGCTCGTAATTGAGAACCGGATGACCATCCGGAAACATCTCGGGGGGCCAAAGCGGCAAAGGACCAAGCTGTTCTTGCAGCCGAGCGAGCTCTTCGACCGACATCTCCTGGGGACCAGGCGGTTCCCGCGACAGACCACGGAGCGGGAACACCAGGGAGGGTGCGTCGTCGTCGCTAGCGGCCTCTGCGGCTGGGTGTTCAGATACACAGCCTGCTGTCTAACCCCAAGTTTCGGCCGCCGCCTGATGTACCCATTTTCAAATTGACAGTTTGCTGCTGCAATCTGACGCTGTCTGCATGTTGAATGACCCAGGAAAAACTCGGAACAACCTGACCCTGTTTCTGCAACGCCCAAGACAAACCTTCTTCCTCCTGATCTTGAGCTACCTCCGTCCTACGTCCATGTGTTGCCCTTCGCGGGCGCGCTGCTCTTGGTTCCGATTCCCCTGTAGAGTCGTCCGCGGAGGAATCCTCTGCGGAGTCGTCTATGTCTGCGGGTGCATCCAGAAACACAAATATGTCACATAAAAATGTCGGGGCCTCAGTTTAAAAAAAAAGTTTCCAAGAATCGTGTGACCTCAGCTGACGCGAACAGTGGCAAGCCCGGGAAAATTCGTTTTTATCGCTGTGAAACAATCGGACTGTTTTGCGTGCTGAGCGTTTTCAGCGGTGTGGTCAACAACTGTCCGAAAGCGACGAACCGAAAATGTTTCCAGGAGCTGTTACCTCCAGCGGGACTAAGAACGAAGGTGCTGTCTGTGCCGCTGCCGGGGTCTTCACCCTCCTCCTCGGAGTCATCTGTGTGTACCACAAGAGAAAAAAAAACCAGGCTCAGCACCAATCGCAAGTTTCGGCCACGGTATGTGTGGATATCTTCACGACAACGAAACAGACGGTACCACCGTGCACGCACGCCAACAACAGCAGTGTTTACTTGTTTCGGTTTACTCTACCGCACACCAAAAAACTCGGCACGCAACTCGGCACAACGGACATCAGTAACAGACGTGTCGTTCTCGAAATCCTCAAACGACACACCGGAGAGCTTCTGCTGCAGGAAATACAAACAGAAGACACCGCATTCGGTTGAACCGAACTGCTTCTGCCGTCTGTGCCAGCGCAAATCCCCAAGCGAGTGCAACGGGTGATAGAGGCTAACAAACTGGCAGAAGCTCTTGACGGCTGCTCGTACGCGGGACGAGGGCCGACAACCAAATGAATCAAAGAACTCTGGCTCCAAGGCGGAATCGGAAACTTGAACAAACAGAGCAACATAGTGACTGCCTTTGTCGTTGAAAATGACGCCGTACTGCCGTTTGCCGAGCCCCTGCGGAAGCAAACTGCTGCGCCCCTCTGGTGGGCAGAAGTCCTTCGCGATCTTCCAGTGATTTTCTGCCGCGGCCCCCACACAACCATAAAAGGCAAAATCGCGAAGGATCGCGGGCGTTTGTTTCATCATGTGACGCACAGCCTCATCCAAGTCGAAGTTGACGATCAGCTGACCAGGCTGCCAGGAGCACACTGGTGTACCTGGGCCTACAAGCGTCAAGGAAAAGCGAGCTTGCTGACATTACGTGAACGACAAGAGCCGTTACTTTGATTGCACAATTGTCCGCTTTTCATATTGCATCACAGGCAACGCAACCGCTCGAGATACTTCACGACAAAAATGTATTCCGACCAACAGAGAACATGTACCAGCATCGACCATGCCATCGGAGCCGACGGAGTCGCCGGCAGCGTCGAAGGACTTTGCAGAAAAAACAAAAAGACAAAGAAAGACACCATTAGAATACACGGCGAGCAGCAACAAGCCGGGCGAAAAACGAAGAAGAAACACTGAACATAAAGAAGGAAGCAAACAAGGTCGGCAACGCAGCATCACAGAGCGTTCTTGGTCAGAAGTCGCCGCAATCGTCCGCGTCGAAAGACTCGTACTCGCTCGCGTCACTGTCCGAGGCCTCGGAGCAGTCGGACGCTTCGGCATAACGGAACACCGACGACCGCAGCCGTTTCACCATCCGGGTTGACAATTGGAAATGAGGGTTGAATTCGTCCGCCATTGCATTGTACCTTCGCGGCGACGGTAGTTCGAGCGCGCCGACGATATCCATTCCTGCCCCTGCTCTGCCGTAATCGCGTCCACTCGCCTGGCAATCGGCTCGAACGGCCAAAGCAATCGTTCCATGACCTGGACGCCGCCGAGGTTCACCCGGACGCACAATCATGCGACGTTCCTCGTCACGCTGCGTCTTACGACGTTCCACAAGTGCATTCAACCTGTTCCGTCGATGGTCACGCGAGCGCACATCGGTGCGGTTAGAACGCTTGAAATGTTCAGAGTCGGGGCGACCTACGGATTCTTCCTTGACTTCTCGCCGTGAGCGCCGCGAACGGTCCGTTCCATGCCGCCGCCCCCTTTTGCGTTCGCGGCGACTTTTGTTTTTCAGTTGCCGTTTTGTTGGTCGGTCGGACGAACTGGACGTCCCGTCGGACGACGACGACGAGAAAGACGGACGGTAATCGTGCTGTACACCGACGAAAACGAAACTGAGGTTATAAACGGCCAAAAGAAAACTACATGCAAACGCGACCAAATAGGAACCCATGCAAACAAGTCAAGGTCGTATTAATGGTGCATTCGAATGTCGCGAAGAAAATGTTTTCAATGACCGATCAAGAAAAACCGCTGATGATGAAGTTCGTCGGGAACATGCTGTCTAAGCCCTTGCAATACGTATTACAGGCGGCTGACAATATCGTCGAGAGCGCATCCGGGACATCTGCACCTCGCAGAATGCAGACCGTCGGACACAGACCGCCTCTCAGGTCGCTTTACACCGCTGAGAGCCCATTTCAGAAGCCGGTGATAGTCGCGGCAACGACGGTTGCCGGATAGCGCACCCAGAAACAAGCGACAGAACGACAGCCGCTTCAACGGTGACAGTTGAAGCAGGTATTCTCGCGCGCGGCCGGCCGCCCAGTGTCCGGCCAGTATGGCGTACGTTCTTGAGACCACAGAACTACTTTCGTGGACGGCCGCTGTCAGATCGGAAAAAAAGTCGTCGAAGCCGTACGCGATAAGATCAAACGAAGTCGTTGAAGTCTGTATAATCGGCAACCAGACATCAGAAACGACGCGAGTTGCGCACAACTGCTTATCGTTGGTGACCAACGAGAAACAAGGGAAACACCGGATAACTCCGGAAAAACCAGGATTCCCAAAGAATCAAAGTTTCCTGATTTCATCATACAGCCCACACCCGCGGCAAGGAAGTGCAACCGAACAAGTATCCGGAAGGGTGCTCCTATCGGGACACTTCGTTCCGCGTGAAGCCCGTGCCACCCGGTGGAAATGCAGATAATACAGCGTTCGCTTGCCGTAAAACCCGTTGTGTGCGGCAACCGCGTGGCACAAACGCAGCAGCTTCGATGGTGTGAGCTTATCCACGTAACGACACACACGATCAAGCACTATGTTGCCGAACGTGCGAGGGAACCGAGTCTCGGCCAACCACATGAACAGCAACTCCGGATAGTGCTCGGATAGGACCGACAGAAGCAAATCGAGCAAACACTCGGCCTCGCCGTAGACAAAAACAGAGGTGGACGATGAAGTCTGTATGAAAACCGAAACCACACATCAGAAACTAGCTGTTTACGGAACGCACAATGCGGCATGGATTTAACTGGCGGCCAGCAAGGCGTTCCCTTGCCGCTTTAACAAGTCACGATCATAACTGCACATGTCCGGTCCGAAGAATGCGCCAATGTCCACATCGCGATGCCCTTCGACCGCGTAGCGAACGAGATACAACAGACGGAGGCGTCCTTTCTTTTCTCCGGAATGAGGCAACAGTTCGGCAAAACGGTTGCCGATAATGACCGCTTGCAGCGCATCGGACTCATTTTCGTACGACTGCAGAACTACATCCTGAGGTGCCGAGCAAGAGCTTGGCTGCAAAGTTCGGAGGCACATAATAACGGAGTAAACGGACGACTCCCTCGTCCGCCCGCGCGCTGGTTCGATCAGTCATTTCGAGCAAATCGCCGGTCTGTGCCCACAACCCACCCTGCGGTGCAAAACGGTTTCGGTGGAAACGTTCAACGGAACAACCGTACCTCAGCCGGCTCGGCGCCATCGGGCGACTCGAAACGATTGTTGCTCTCGGGAGCATCAGCATCATCGTGACGATCGCCCCGCACGGGAGCTAACACACCGCCGGTTAGCAGTCGTTCGGTCGAATGGCGGTCTTTTTGTCGAACAGAGGGCCAGCACGCGAAACGCCTCTCAAAGTCGTCTGCAGGAACAACAACGACACCGGTGAAAACGACCGGTAACCAACGACGGAAAGTAGCACCGCGGCCGCCCACGAAACCTCGAAATTGTTACGCACCGGCGACCTCCATGGCGGTAGCGACATCGGCAACAGCGCGCGACTGCGGCGCCGGCTGTGCCTGACGCACTGTTGTCAGGCAAGAAAGGGGGCATATCTTGCGGGCATCACTATCCAAAGAACTGGGATTGGTTCGTTCGTTCCTCCAACGTGTATGTAGTCTGCGTGATGCGCGTGACGAGCTCGGTCCTCGGCATCGAGCATGACATGCAAGCGCGACGGCCATCATTGCTTTAACGCTGGAACTTTGATGCGATCCTTACTGGAGCGGCTGGGCCTGGTAGTGATTCATCGCGATGGAACTCCAAGCGCCTCGGGATCAAACGAGTGTTTTTTGTATCTGTGTCGACAAGAGGAAACAGCATGAGTTGGTACGGCATCGGAGAAGAATGATTGCTTTATTTGGCATGCAGTATCGTCTACCACAGGTTCATTTCTACCCTACAGCAAAGAAGGCGAACCACACGCAACCGCAAAATGAAGGCCGGTTTGGATTCGCCGAAAACAAAACGCCGCGCCGTAAGCAAACGAACGTGTCTCAAAACTACAGGAACGTCACTGTAGCAACGGGACACCGGCGAGGACTTCGCCGGGATCTGGCAGCCTTGGCGCGGTGCCTGTCGCAAGGCCGCATCAAACTAACCAGGTATCGGATATGAAAAGGAATACGCAAGTCAACGTAGATTGGAAAACGGATCATGCAGCAGGTAACCAATAACCTTCCCGACGTTTTTCGAAAACCGACATGGTGCAGTGACTAACGAACGACATGGTAACACCACGTTCAGCTAAGCATGTTCACCTGCGGCTGGTGCTGCTGCTTGCGCTGCTGCTGCTGCTGCTGCCGTCGCTGCCGCGGCTGCTGCTGCTGCTGCAGCCAACTCGTTGCGCAGGTCGGCCATGGACACCGCAGCGGTGCACGAGTCGGCCAGGCCTCTGCCGAACGCGACACCGGAAAATGTCAAACCCGGGATCGATCGAGTGTGACACGCAGGTGGCAGCACATAGAATTGCAATGCACCGGCATTTAGCATCTTTTCCGAACCCTTCCAGAGCAAAGACTGACACTCACTCCGGTCGACCAATGTCTGCTGCGCCACGCTCCGGTTCCCACGCCAACGGCGGCAGAACGGCGCAGAATGCTTCGGGATGGCGACCTCGCTCGTAAATGACCGACACCTGGGAAAGCAGACGTCAGTGGCGGACTTCCAAATGCGAACATATGGGGGAGAACCCGTGTCACAGCCAAAATGCACCAGAAAACGAACCGAGCGAAGTGGTCAAATTGACGCGAAACAGACCCAAAAAAAACCAAAGGCCTGTATCGACTTCGCGGCACGGCACACGGCACGGCGAGTGGCTCGCGAAAACGAAAAGGGAAGTGTCGGCCTTACCGGGTGCAGCGAATCCAGGTTTGCACACAGCATAACGTGGCCCACCATGGTTGCCTTGACCATCGCCAGCTGCAGCACAGAAAATCAAACGGCAAGGACAGCGACGAACGGAGACGTATATGTACAGGGAGTTGCACTTAACCGGCAACGGACGTGACCTGCGTCGATCGAGCTGACTTTCGGGGAAGTCACCCGTTCGCAAGAAGAATGCATGCTAACTGCCGGAACTACTTGAGGGGTGAAGCCACTCACGGTCAGCACGCCGAGTGTCTCTGCGAAGACTTGCGGATCGGCGAGGGTGACGACCAATGACATCCTACATTGAGCAACAACCTGCACAACAATGCGACGTGCCTCAGATTTCCGAGGGCAGAACATGTCGACGCCCGGAATCGGCACGGCTACATCGGGCGAAGGAATAAGCACACCGGCTGAAGACAGAATAACAGCAACCACCGGAGAACATGGGAACAGACGGACGAACAATATGAGCCGACAAAAGCGCAGTGGGACTTACGTTTTTGAGTTCAGTCACGATCGCATTGAGCTCCTTCAAACGCGCCTCAGCTTCAACTCTGGGCAGACCCTTCCACGTCCGCACGAAGTACTTCGTGTCGAAAGCGCTGTGCGTAGGAGGTTTTCAGAAGAAAACGTGCCACTCACTAAGGACGGTTTGATCAAGCAACCATGGAATCCACGTGTGCCCACCGGCCGTTGTATCATACCAAGTCAACCTTGGGGCGACCATACGTCCCCGACACTAACATCGAATTGCTGATTACTGCTTGCGAGGCAGGTCTACCATCCGCGGACCAACGACTACTTACCAGGCTACCTGGGCTGCGTGAAGCGCATATTCGAACGCTTGGATAGGGCCTACTGCAAAGTCAGTGCTTTCCGAATGCGTCCGAAAGCAGTAGCATGCCGCAAGCGACCAAAGCCAGGACACACACGACGCCCCGCCCCAAAGCCGCCAGCAAGTCCAAATCGTCCACAGATCCGCAAACACACGCATGCGATCGTCAGCCAGCCAGGTACCTTTCTTGCCCGAGATCACGTCCCGGGGACCAGCCTGCTTGATCCACGCGACGACTCCAACGGCCTGCCATTGAGACAACATCAAAAGCGGTCGATGACAACAGACTCGCGTCACACACTGATGCACCTCCCCCGGCTCCCTTCGTCGCTTATGAGAAAAGAGGCGACAATCCATGCAAAACGCTCCAAGAGGCGACAATCCATGCAAAACGCTCCAACCATGCTGACAGACGCGACTGAAACAACAGAGAGCCAGTTGGCGAACCACAGCTTTAGACCGCATTTACTGACAGCAGGACGTACCGTGAAGTGCGGCAGCAACGAGCCGTCGGAGGTCCGCAAGAACAACATCGTGCCTTTGATCGCCGCGATTCGCCGCCACGCCAGGTACCGTGCAGCGGTGCCAGGCGGCCAATCGTCGGCACCGACAGCGAAAACCGCCGGTGCAGCAGGGCTTGCAGACGGGGCATCGGGTGCCGGATCCGCCGCAGCCGACGCCTGCAACAGGGCGACGGGCGGTGCTTCGTCCGCCGGAATCGTGTCGAGGCCAAAGTAGACCTTCTCGGCGTCAACCTCGTCATCAGCATCTCGTTCCGCTCCGGCGTCAGGGGCAAGCGGGCCAGGGGCGGCCGGGCTCGCGCCCCGCGCACCCTGAGCCGCGTCCCATATGCTCGGCGCACCTATGGCGAGCAAACACGTCGTTCGTCACAATGAGTCGAGCCGCACCCGACGCACAAAGAGCACTTTGGAACCATCCAGTCCCTCCCGGAGTTTGGCAAAGACAACAAAACTAATAGGAACCAAGCGCAAGGCCGGCAACAAGCAACCAACAGCCAGCCTACCAAGCAGGTCGGCATACGACTCCTGGGTCCAGCGATAAAAGCGGGACGTCGAAGAATCGGGGATCGGATCTGAGAAGTGCAAGGCAGTGAAGAACAAGACGAAGAAAAAAAAAAACCCTCGGACACGGACGCATCGGAACAAAACGGAAGCAGCACAGACTAGACTCACCACAAAAACTCGGAACATTAAAAACTTGGAAAACTCGGAAAACTCCGGAAACAACCGGAAGATTTGTTGTTCAAACCCGGGAGACTCGGAAAACACCGGAAACAACCGGAAAACGTCTTCACAACTTCATAACAAAAAAGGCACCCAGCCTACAAAACCAAACACCGCGGGCACTACGGACGCAGATTTACGTACAGCGGATCTTTGCCGGTTTGCCTTCTTCTACCCAGTAGGGCAACACGTTGCCGGCGCGGCTCAGGTACGGCGGGAGCGGTCTCTTGTCACTGTCGTTCGCCGTCACGATGACGCCCTCGAGGCGGGTGACTGCCAAACGACGTCTCAGAACGTCTATCAAACAAGCCGAAAAACCGCGTCGCGCAGCAAAGCGACACAAAATTGAACCAGTGCCGATGACAATGCAGACGGGTCGGACACACAAGCTCGGTTCTGTCCTGCAAAGGGCGAGCGCCGAACAACACTCCGACGACACCGCAGATGACAGCAAGGGGCAACGGTGGAGTCCGAAACTCGGTCCTCACCGTGGTAGTCGTAAGTGTTCTCCAAGTCGAATTCCATCTGGAGGTCGCCGTTCGACGATAGAGCGCCGATTGTCACGGCGTGATGGCACTCCAAGACAATGCTGTCGTCGTGGTGCGCGGCCTTCCAATCTGCCCGGGACGAGCTGAAATAAAACGCGAACGTCAGTGCCTCGACCAGAAAGGACGACGACAACATACACGGTACAGTCCCAGCACGAATACGAAGCCGGACGCGAATGGCTCATCGGCTCGGCAGCTGCACTGGCACGGCACGGGGAAAACAAGAGCACCCGCAATCGGACCTACTACCTATCACCGAATCCCGATTTCATCCGACGGGGACACTTGCCTTTTGACAAGGTGCGTCGGCATCTTCACCAAGATGGCAATCACCATCACGAAGACGGACTTCACCGGAGGCTGACCGTCACAGTCAATCGCAGGACAGCAGACGGTCAGGGAGCGTGGGAATATTGATCTGAAAACGGCAGCCTTCGCTTTACCCGCAAAGCCAAACCAGCTGCGAACTTGGGGTGGGAACGGCAAAGTGCAATGCAGAATGAAAGTGACCGAACCGATTCGACTCTGCCTGCAGCCCGAGACAGAAAAAAAAAATCTCGTTACCTCGTCAGTACGCATCACGGCGACGAAAGGCGGCTGCAGCGGAACTCCTTGATCCGTCCACAGCACGCGGTACTTGTGGGAGCCGGTCCCCTTTTTACTGACCGGCGGGACGTATTCTTTGTAATCGCGGCTCAGGCAGACCACGAAGCGCGGCTGCAAAACAATGGTGGTAAGAGAGGGGAAAAAAGGAAAACTACTGTCGAAGAAACCCGTTTCAGCGGCCCAAAAGCAAAGCCGCTTTGTTCTTTCGTCCCTAACGCATTTACCGTGTCGTCGTCGCCCGTCGCATAAACGATCGGCTGCACGACGGTCCTCGCTTGCGCCTCCTTCGACGTGTCGGGCTTGTGGTGCCGGTCGTACACGGTCTGTTCGTTGGCAGTCAACAGAAAAAAAAAAACACAAGTGGCAGTCCAACAAAAACTGCGGAAAAGCGACAGCGCTAACTTCGGCACATTCTTCACAATGCAATGAAATGAACCAAAGACTGCAAACAGTAACCGACCTTACATCAAACAAACCGATGACCCTTGATGCATACATAGCGAGCGAGGGAACGAGCGCAGTTGCACACCACATGCAAACAAACCGCTCGGGACCGCCGACACGTACGTTATACTCGCGCTGTACGACAGCACCGTTTTCCATCTCCGTCAGAATCTCGTAGCCGTCCGGATCACGCATTTTATCAGGGTGACCCTACACACGGTGTGTCAGCCGGAATCACACGCAGTGTCAGCGACGAACGACAAGGGACAATTTGGTCTAAATTGCTGCGGAACCACCGTGGGGCGGGGAGGCGACCAGACGGGCGGAAACAACCCTGAACGGAAACGGCAACACGTGCATCAATCCATGAAAGCAGAAGCTTGTGGCTGACCGACATCACACGAAGCATGTTGAGCGGGGACGCGTCGAGTTTCGCCCCATGCAGGAGCGGCTTCAAGAGACTGGGGAGGTCATCCAGGAGCATGTGCCGGAACGACTGCACAGAAGAGTGTGACGGGGATGACGGTCCGAGAACGCATCACGGCCGTCCGCCAAAAGGCCATACAAACCCTGCGGTCCCAAACATGAGGAAAATCGTCCGTCGTCAATACGCACCATGAGGATTGCCACAATGCGGTCCCGGGCTACCATGACCGCCGATGGTTCCTGGGGGCGACAAGTCACTTCGAACGCAGGACCAACGGTCACTCCCCGACTCCGGACGACAGTGAGTGGTAGACCAAGCGTGGGAGCCATGCCAGCGAGCGACAAACTTGCAGTGTCCGCACAGCGTGAATGCCGTGAATACCCGCTCTCATGGCAAATGATTACGAAGTGTGAAACCGTCGAACTACGAACGACCTCAAACCGAACCTCGTCGTCTCCTTCAGACTCGGAGTCGTCGCCGCCTTCTTCTTCGTCGGGCGCCGCTGCCTCCTCCGCGCCACCGCCTTCTTCGTCGGCCGCCGGCGGTTCCTCCTGCCTGGGGGCCGCCTGCGCTTCTTCCGCCGCCGGCCGCCTTCGCTGCCGTTTTGGACCTTCCGCCTGTGGGCGCACATTTGTGACGTTACCCTTGCCAGCGCAGGATGTGTAACACTCGACGTACGTCCCGCATGCGACACTGCACGAACACCCAAGCCGGGCAGCACAGGGCATACAGGCAGGAAAGCAAGAAGAACGCAGGCTCGTTTGCCTACAGGCCTATGGAAGAATGAACGGTGTTGCGGACCGACCTCGGCCTCGGATACAGCTGCGTTTTCGACTGCTGCTTGCCCGCGTTTGGACACCGACCGCTGTTGCAACATGTCAACACTCTTGATGATCTCTCCGAGAACTAAAAAAAACGATAGTCGGACCAACGCAACTACTACGGGGAGAACACGACGGACGGCAGACGATACTGCGGCACGAACAAAAAATCATCTTTTTTTCGTAATAAGCAACCCGTGACAGGCAACACACACCTTGGAAGACCGCCCGGTTGCATCCTGTTGGCCGGGCTCGGCAGGTCGGTGTTGAGAGTCAGCGACACGGGCGCCGAGCACGTCACGCATCTCGGTCAGAATGGCCCTCATCTGCTGGGCGTGCGCCTGAGCTGCCGCTTCAAGCTGATTAATCTTGGCATCCGACGCCACAACCCAGGCGTCCAGCGCGGTTTCGGCGGCCGCCTTCATGGCAGCGATGGCCTCGGAGACCTGTGTTCCGGCGGCAGCGGTGAAGCGGGCCGTGACGTCGGCGACGGACTTCTCGATCGTGCCTCGTGCACTATGCTCGAGGGACGGCACAGCCTTCGGCAGCTGTGACCAACGTGCGAGTCAACAAAAAGCCTACCAACGATAGAGAGGCGAGCACAGAACATCCGCCACTGCCGCCGACCGCACAACACGACGTGGAACCAAGACCGAAGCAATTGGAACTACAATAAGCTTGGAACGACGTGGCGCCCAAACCCAGATTGCCGTACCGAAAATTCGGTCAGGAACCTTCAACGGAAAAAAACGCGCTAAAAGGGCATTGACCGCGATCAGCAGTACCTCATCGGTGACGAATCGCTTCAGCGCCTGGTTGACGTCCCGAGAGGGCAGCACCTCCGTGAGCTCCTGACACCCCCGGCGAAAAAAGAAACGTCGTACTCAACGACTTTCGCCGAAGAATTCACTCGAAGCACCGGCGACCCTTGCAGAAACACGGATCGCGCTCGACAACGACACGACCGATCAGACGCGTGCAAATTCAAATCCAGCCTCAAACGGCTACACACCTTTTGATGGCGGGCGAGATCGCTGCGCATGCCTTCGACTTCAACGCGCAGCTTGCCGAGCAGCACCGGGACGACGGCCGGCGGGTCGTACTGCAAGACCATGGTATTACGTCAACACCAAAAGAAGAAGTCCTTCAAAGACAATCTGACGAGCGTCAACGTGCGCCCGCGAAGCGCGAACATGCGAATCCAACGCAAATGAAGACTCGACTGCGATCGTACTGTGCACAGCAAAGCGTGGCAGTCGCGGTAACAGAGGGAATCGGCCGAAAACACGCACCGGACGCTGAACTTCCGGAGGCCCTGCGATGGTCTCGTACGGCGTGATGACGACCGCTGGCGGCGGTGCACTGCGACGTCGTCAGCTGATGCTCCGGAAAACAAATGGCAGCCGATTCCCTCGACTGAGCAAAAATCGCGCATCGTCATGTCACGAATCCACAACGAGCAACTGTGGCCGCGAAGAAAAGGTTGAAAACCAAACGGAGAGACACACCCGTCGAGAAGATGTGCCGGTTGAGCGAAATCCGCAGGCGACCACATGTCCGGCACCGGCACCCTGCTGAGGTCATTAGCTCGATCGGACACCGTGGCGATGAATTAAATCCCATGTGCGACAAAAAATGAGCTTTTCCGGGTTTTTCCCAACTTCCGGAAATTATTGGTTAACTGCAAACAGCTGCCTTTTCCCGCGAGACAAACAGTGACACATGTGACACCTGTACACGAACGACACCAACCACACGAACGGCTAACGAATCGAGCATCCCGACCAACCTGGCAGACGGCGCTGAACCGGCGGCGGGAGTGGGAGTCGCGGCGGACACCACCGTGGCGGACTCGCGCGGTGCTGGCTTTGACGCGGCAGAACTTGGCACGGCCCGCCCCATGGCTCCACCCGACGAGGCAGCTGCAGGCGCGGAGCTACAACAGGTCGACGTGTTACAACGACCCGTTCACCCGGCTGAATGAGAAGCCGATTCTCTAGGTGATGCAAAGCCAGACACCGACAACCAGATCAAAAACCAGTCTGCCCTCCATCAACACTCGCTGCACTAGCGCAGCAAACAGGCCTGAAGAACATCGAATGCCAGCGTCGGACTTCAAAAGAAGAATGGGATCAAGCACTGACCTCTGTGGAGCACCGGGGCCAGCAGGAACGGACGGCGCCGCCGGTGCGCTCGGAGCAGCCGCCGGTGCGCTCGACGAAGCGGCGGCCGAAAGCGGCCTCGCCGAAGCGACAGTGGACGGTGCAGGAGGCTTCGGGGCCGCAGCGCCAGGTGCAGCGGTCGCCGTTGGTGACGGTGCCACTGGAGCGGTCGCTGCAGCCGCACGCACCCCGGAGGAAGCGGCGCCAGACGGAACCGCAGAACTCGCCGGTGCGGAAGACGGCGCTTTCGCCTGTCGCGGCGCCGCGCTCGGTGTAGCTGCAGCAGGCGGCTTTGACGCGGCGTCGGCAGGTGCCGCCTGCGCCGCCGCAGGCTTCGCCGCCGGTGCGCTCGGTGCAGCTGAAGACGGCCTCGCCGACTTCGCCCCGGGCGGCTTCGCCGCCGGAGCGCTAGACGCAGCAGTAGACGGCCTTGCCGAGTCAGCCGCAGCTGACGTACCGGTAGCACGGCCACGCGGTGCGGCGGACTCGTCCGGCGGGTCGGTCTCGTCACCGCCGCCCATGACGTAGTCAAGGTCGAGGTCTCCTGCACTGCAACACAATTGTCAGGGTGCTGTGCGACAAAAAACCTTTCCAAAAGACTATTCCCTAGGCCCAAACAACGAACGAACGACGAAGCAACTCTTATTCAAAAAAAGCACGGGCTCAACAACGAGAAAATCGCGTGAACCAACGAGACGGATGCCAGCAGTAACCCCCAACCGCACGAACGTGAAGCAGCAAATCTTACCGGTCATCCGTGTCATCCCGGCGTGCGGTTGTTGATCCCTTCTTCTTTTCTTCTTCCTTCTTCTTTTTCTCTGGCTGCTTCTCTGGTTCCTTATTACTCCTTGACTTCTTGTACAGCGGCACCTCGGGCGCCTCGGGACTTGGGGTGCGGCTGCGCTGGCCTTTTTTGCGTCCCATTTGCGGCGGCTGCTTCGGCAAGGCTGTCTACCGCTGCGTCTAGCGCTGAAAGAAGCGTCAAGTTCTAAGGAAAAGATGCACACTGCAACAGAAAGCAAGCGAATCAACCTCCGTGTAAACTCGGATACACACCGGGAACGAAAAAAGACGAAACAAGAAAACAAAGCAGAGTCGTAATCGCAAACGGCATTTCGTTTTCTCGCTCGTGGATCAACAGTGACGAGAAAATTGTCCCAACTGAGAAAACTTTACGCAGTCGAACGAACCTCAAAGGCCACCTTCCACGATGCTCCCGCTGCATGTAAAATAAATCACCACGCGAAACAAAGAACATTGGATACGTCGAACGAAGGGAAACAAGATGAATGTCATCGACGAACGAACAGAACCAGGCCCGAAAGAAAAAACCCGGTGTTCACAATGAAAAGAAAAACGAGGAAAGACAATCTTGCAAGGCGGACAACAAAAAACGCGCCGGAAAGCCAGAAACGGCATTCCATTTCGACCGACGACAAAACCGGAACCCCCCGCGCTCGGCGGTGGCCACAAAAAAACAAACTCGGCATCGGAAGCACCGGGACGAAGCCCGCCGGGCCGGCAAAAGCACCAACCGACAGTAATGAGACATTCGTTACCTCCGGGTCGAAAAGACGGGAAAAACGCCTAATGCCAAGAACACAGATGGACGATGGATCAACAGTTTCGCGAACCGGGCAAGAAAACCGAAGAAAACGTGCCGTTTGCTCGGCGATGAATGCAGTCCGGGCGCCCAGAAATTCCGGGAGCCCACCTGACCCCGGACCCGGGTCAACGGCCCAAAATCCCCTATAAACTGGCTCAAACAGCGAAAAACTGCTCAAAAA
The DNA here is from genome assembly GCA_032358265.1 of Vaucheria bursata. Lineage (NCBI taxonomy): Eukaryota > Xanthophyceae > Vaucheriales > Vaucheriaceae > Vaucheria > Vaucheria bursata. The sequence continues at coordinate 43 of JAULBW010004628.1, read as the reverse complement.
CCATCAAAATTCTGAAAAAAAACCGAAAATTTTTCTAACCCGA
>JAULBW010004607.1:0-20310 GCA_032358265.1 Vaucheria bursata | reverse complement strand
AATCTTTTCAATGCACTTCGAAAGCCGATCGACTTCACTTAGAGCAGCATCAACGTTCATTTCAATATCGGTGTTACGATTTCTCACGTCGTAATGTACAAGCTTTGAATTATTGAGATTAATACTCGACAGGAGACTATTATAATGATCCAGTGAGTGTCTCATATGGCTCCCAATACTCGCATCTAAAAGTTTATCAACTTCAGTATAATGGTGGACATTTTCATGTTTGATTTTTGTCAAGATGTTGCATTTTTGTTCCATCATGACAATAGCACTGTCAGTGATAGATATTGCATTATGATGAAGGCTTTTTCGCAGAATCAAAGAAGGCGATGAACACTTCATCATACGATTTATGGCAATCATAATGAACTGAAAAATTTGGACAACGGTTGATTACTGCGCCAAAAGTCTTATAAGGAAGCTATATGGAAAAATTTCAATGATTCCTAGAATTTCATGACGCGGTTGAAAAATTGTCACAGATCAGGTTAAAATGAACCTTGGCACAGACTTTCCGCAAGTAGTATCACAAGCATCAATTAAATTCACAAGTAAAAAAACCGCGATGAGAATGAAGGAGTTACACTTCTCCGTCAAATAAATTATTAGCTAAAAATTATATGGAAAATGCCTTTTTAAGTTCTTCAGCATAACGAATAAAAGATGTTACTTATGGTGAAAAGGTTGAGAAGTAGCCCAAAAGTTAAACCGTGTAGGAATAATGATAATATGGCGAACGGAATCAGGGACATATGTAGAATTTGAAGATTTTGAATAGTAGAATTGACACGAATAAATTTAAACGAAACAATTTACACAGTACAAATCAGTGGATAACCAGAGAGGATGCCTGTAAAGCAATGGCAGCAATATATCCTAACCTTAAAATGTCAACTTTTGATTGAAGCCACTCATGAGCAAAATATAAAATATATTCATATATTGAACTGATTATATTAAGATATTTTCTAATGAATCAGAAACTAAAAGTGTAAAAGGATCTAGCAACTAGCTTCAACAGTTTTGTTATGATGATGAACTTAGTCATATGAAATTACATACAAAAATAGTTCAAAGTTAATAGAATGAATTTACAACTTTAATACTTTACTTGCACAGTTTGGTTCTCAAAATGATTTCAAGCATGCATGAAGTTTAAATAGTACCAGATTGCCTTTTAGATGTGTACTTAGAGTAACTAATTGCTTTCAACTAAAGATGACTCTACAAGAAGAAAAATTAAATGTTTGCAAGAACTTTACTTTCAAATGTATATAACAGTGCAACAGATTTATTAAACCATTCAGTTCATTTTCCGAAACACAAAAACTGCCGCTACATTTCAAATTTACAGCCAATATCAAATAAAATCACTGATAAACTAAGTAATTTTCAATAGATGATTTATTAATTGATTTACAATTTGATAGCAAACCAAAAGATTTCATTTGATAATAGCCATAGAACAAAAATGAATATGGGAGGAATATAATTTTTATTTTTTTTTGATAAAAATAGTGACAGCAAGGTTAAAGCCTTCTATAAGGTATTTTATACACTGCTCTTTTAATTCTGAATTTGTGAGCTACTTGTTTATTGCACTAATGTAGACATGGTATTTATTAATAATCTTAGAAAAAGTTTAGCTGGCATATTTTGTCTCTAACTTATTTGAAAGGTTGATGTTACTATCAGTAACGTTCATTTTGATTGAGAGGTTGTCATATAAGAAATGAAAGTACTTTATATTGTAGCACTTAAATACTCAGTGCCAATATACAATTAAATTTTATCAAATAAGAACTTTCAATTCTAAACCACTATCAATGTCAAGACCATCAAGTCTTCAAAGTCAATTGTGAGCAGTATTAGTGCATGTCCAATGCCATATGATTTCATGGCAAGTCTTGGTTAGCTAGCTAAAATTCTCTAGACTTACATTTAAACTGGCAAAATGATATGCACTAACTATGTATATTAAGTGTGCCATCTTTTCAACTTTGTTGCCTTGACAAGGGCCTCTAGCAAATTTGTAGCAATGATAGTTTGATTTTCAACAATGTAAATGGTTGACTGTTCTTTTACCAAGCTCCTATTGTAAGTACTGTTGCTATTCAACAGCAATGAGTATTACTAAACAAGCACACAAGAAGAAACTTATAGATATCTGTATAGTTAAGATGTTGCGAAGAGTGATCTTTGCACTTCATAATTATATACAAAAATGTTTACACCTTTTATTCGTTACATTTGAATAGTCGTTACATATAGATAATCTTCATACGAGTGACTTGACTATTCAAAGTAACAGTCAATTCTTAACAATATCATAATTCATGAACTGTTGCTATTATCCGTATCCTCTATAAGTAATGGTGCATAGTGGTTCCTAACACCTATGGGCCACCAGTAAGATACAGTAAGTGCAGTATCTAAATGAACCATTTTCTATGAGGATTAGTGATTAGTACATTTGTTTCAAGGCTTTTAAAAAGTATTGAGTCAAGTCAAATAGGATTTGTAGAAGTTTAAGTTTTTGACAGTGTCTTTGCATGGTCAAGGTTCATCTTTTGCTATGTAGTTTGTACGCTTAACAAACTTGTGGCTTTTTATGTTCTTTGGTATCTCTTTATACAAGTCATTACTAAGTGCGTTCAAGTCCAGTTACAAAAGTTTGCCAAGGGTTCAGTAAAAACAGAACTAAAGGTTGAAGTTCAAGGTTGTGCACTGCAGACATGGAGGCACAATATATTGAGAAGTTATTGAGAATCACAGGGAGCAATGAGGAGATACAGCAGCACTCAGATGAGACAATGGATATGCAGGAAACACAAGAACAGCAGTATCATGGGCTTCTAAAACAAGTAGAGGCAAGAGAAAATGTACAGGGCAAGTTGAGCAGCTCTGACAGCAAAGTATGCACCCATTAATCCACCAGATGTGTTTACTGGGGACAAAAAAAATAAAAACTTACTTATTTAGCTTTATATAATATTTCAGATTCTGCCGTCAACATTTTATTCACATTGTGTCAGGATACTTTACACAACCAATCTCATTTGAGGCATGGGGTTTGGTTGGATGGCTGTGCATGTGGAGTCAAGCTACCTGATACTCAAGACTTGGAAATGTTTTGAACTAGAATTAAAGATTAAGTTCAAAAATATTGACTGTCTTTATCATGTAAAGTAGAAGATCATCCAGATAGGAAGGACTTTCTGCAAGATTTCATACTTCAAATTTCTAGAGGCTCATAATGAAATTAAACTGGTCAGATCCTATCATTATTCTATACTACAATGGTCTTAATGACAACATTAAGAATGTGCTGTGTAGTCTTGACTGACCTGAAAAGCTCAAAGATCTCCACTCCCTGGTATTGAGGATTGAAACCAGATTTACTGAGAGGCAGCTGAAAATACGCTATGTAGAACAACTAGCTGAATCCTACCCAAGGTAATTCCCAAACCCAGCAGGACCAGTATTCTGACCAAGGGCACCAAAGCAAATATTTGATATTCAAGATATGGTCATAGGAACTGCAAGGTAAAAAAAGATCTTCAAGGAGGAAAGGACCCATCAATGGCAAAAGATTCTGTACCTCTTATGCAGCAAAGCCAGGCATTTGGTTGCATCCTGCCTGGTAAGACTATACAACAATGAGTGCCCAGGCAATGTTAACAGCTCCAATGGTTCACAGGATGGGCCAATAGGAGCTACTACAGTGCCCAAGAGCAAAAGATTAAAGTTGCAGCTAGAAATTATTCATGAGAATCAACTTATCACAGATATTAAAGCTCTGGTAGAATTTGGCATGAATAAGTCACTAATCAGCGATGACCTTGTAAATAAATTACAATTGACTCCTTTGGCACTAGATACACCCATATTGTTTGATGCAATCAATGGGAACCCCCTACAAATATGGAAGATACCTACTTTGTCATCTTGAATCTGAAAAGAGGTCAGTACTTGTTCCATCATCAGTTTCTATTGTTGGAGTTTCTCTTTACTCCTTTGGTAATTGGCCTGGATTGACTTAAGAAGTTCAACTCAGCAATCAACTGGGTAACTTTATTACTCAAGCTCCCTGAAGACAAATAAAGCAGTACCATTGTGCATGCAGATGTACCCTTCCATTCACAAGTGTTACGGAAGTTCATCCCAAATTAAAGGTACCCCTTCACTTCTGAAAGACAACCCTACAAATTCAACCATTAATATTTTATTATTACCTTAAAAAAAGGAAGTGGAGGTACTCTTCATTCAGGATTACAGGTTCAGTAAATTTTTTTCCAAACCAAAGGTTGAGCTACCCCTGGAGCTCAGGAAGTATGATATTGCTATCAAACTTCCACCTGGCAAAAAGATTCCGTAGAATTCTATTTACTCCTTCTCTGAACCTAAGCTACAGACATTAATAACTTACATTGATTAGCAGTTAAAAAGAAATTTTAATTGACTATCTTCTTCATTAGTGGGCACCTCAATTTTCTTAGCAAAGAAAAAGAGTCAATATCTATGATCTATGGTTGACTTCCAGAGCCTAAGCAAATTCACCATAAAAACAGTTACTTCCTTTCATTCCTTTACAAAATGTTATACAGATTCTCTCAAGGCCATGGTCTTTACTAAAATTCACCTACAAGGGGGCCTACAATTTACTCCAATTTTGACCTAGAAAGGTCTAAAATTTAGTCCAAGTCCGATCAAAGATGAGTGGAAGATGATCTCCCAATATCAGTTTGAACGCTTTGAACATTCAGTCATACCCTTCAGCCTTTATAGTGCTCAAGCTGTTTTCCAAAGTGTAATAACATCTTTGCATATCCAAAAACAGAAGACCAACATATAGGACATGTGTTCAAGATACTTCAGCACTTGCAGGAAATCCATCTTGATACAAAATTGGAGAAATGTATTACAACTGTGTTTCCAAGCAAGAGTCATAACTGCAGCAGTGAGTATGTTTACACAAACATAAATTATGTCGCTGAGAGTGAACATACTTCATAGCAACGCACAAATCCTAATCTTAGCCTGTCATCAAAATCTGGCAATGACTTGCCATAAAACTTTGAATTCCAATATGTAGAACAATGATTTGTCACAAAACAAATTTTCATGGCTATAAAATAGAATTAACCTCTTAAGGAGTTAATTTCTAACGGGGCTATGATCAAGAACAGGAACTTAACCGTACTGGATCAAATCAAAATTTCTCAAGCACACAAAGAAGAAATTTAGAAATGTAAGGACCTGAAGAACTTTTATTGTAAAGAAGTCTACCTCATGTTTGAAAATAAGATCTCTATTCTTTGAGATATCAGACTTAAAATATTTAAATTGTGCTACTAGTCCAAAGTAGCAGGCCACCCTGGAAATCAAAATAACTTCAAATTTGTCAGCAGAAAACTTTGATGGCCCTCTTACCAAAAAGAGCGCAATAAATTCATGGAATCCTGTCAAGTCTGAGCACATTCTAAGCCTACCAACATAAAATTAGCTGGATTACTACAGCTATCAACAGTTCTTTTCTAACCTGGCAAAATATCTTTATGGACTTCTTAACAGATTTGCCTCAGGCTCCTGAGAAGGATTTTATTTTTGAAGTTGTAGAATATTTTACTAAAATGGGATTCTTTATCCCATGCTCAAAGATACTTGTGGCATCTTAACTTGCAGATTTGTTTTGGACAAACATAACAAGACTTCATGAGGTTTCTCAAGATATCAATTTGAATAGGGGTTCAGGTTTAGTTTCTCAGTTCTAAAAATTTCTGATGAAGAATTTAAGCATTAAGAGGAACCATTCATCTGTCTATTACCCTTAGTCTGACGGACAGACTGAGAGGGTCAGCTAGTGCCTCAAACAGTACCTTATGACATATTCTGATTACAAACAAAGAAACTGGATTGTAAACTTACCACTCACAGAATATTGCTTTGACATTCAGTTCTATTCTGCAATAAAGATGTCCCTGTTTGAGGCTACATACAAGATTACCCCCCCCCATAGACCTGTCAATTTAAAAAGTACCCGATCCCCTAACAACTCTTATCCAATATTTCTCCAATCTGCACCAGAGACTAGAAGTAGTTTGACAAGGACTATTGTTAGCTTAGGACTCTTTAAATAAGGTTTGCAGACATAAAACAGTATCATGAAACCTTCTTGGAGAGGGTGATGGTGTATCTCAACTGGAGATACATCAAAGCTACTTGACCATCAATCCAGCTGGATTGGAAGAGACTGGATCTTTTCAAGAAAATCTAAAAAGCTAATGAGGTTAGCTTTAGGCTGAAGCTACCTCAATTCATAAGGCATCTTTTTGGTGTATTTCACATTTAATTACTTTTTAAAGCCCACTGTATGTACTCTGAAAGGGACAGACAGAACTGCTAACTGTGGTCATCAACACTGCTAACGAGCACTTTGAAGTCCAGGAGATATTGGATGCAAAGAAGGAAGGTGAAAAATAAAAATTCCTAGTTTCATGAATTGGATACCCAGACTCTTCAAACTCATGAAAGTCCAAGGAGAACTTGTTCAATTGTGAGCATCTTGTGAAAGATTTCAAGACATGCTTCCAGACCAAGACAAACATGCATAGGAAGGGTGACTGTGGGGATAGTGTCAGAAATTAACCTGTAATACGGTTAATTCCTTATCTTTGTAGTTGCGGATATTCTGACAATTTGAAATATGTTCTCAAAAAGAATGTTCTCTTTTTGAGAACATGATGCTTCAGTTTCTAGTTTAGTGTTGCATTTGAAAAGTGATCTTACTTCTCGCAACACAGGTTAAGAATAATATACCTGTTCCAGGCTGTTAATCTCTTGTGTTGTTCTCTTGTGTCCTCATATCTAGCCTCTGCATCTTGACAGATAGATCATTGGTATGTTTATTTCAAAACTTTTAAGTAGTTTTGAATGGAGTTGAGTAGGATTTGTAGAAGTTCAAGGTTTTAATACTGTCTTTACATCGTGAAGGTTCACCCTCAGGAATATAAGTTGCATGCTTAGTGTACTTTTAACATTTCTTTAGTTCTTAATACTTTTTTGTATGAGTTTTTATCAAATGCATTCAAGTCCAGTTACGACACTTTTATGGATAGGACACCATTTGGTAAGATGGTCATTGTCTTAATTAGAAAAGTGTACATCATTTTATATGACCCTGAATGCTTTCAATATCGGTGACTTAGAATGAAATGGAAGATGTAGTCTATTAAAGTTGTGAGAATGAGCAGAGATAGATTGATGTTATCAAGGATCCTGGACTTATACATTGCGTAGTGAATTTGAGACAAGAATGTAGTGCGGCTATCCTCTGCAGTAGTTGACACTGGATTTTTGATAACAATATAAGCAAGCAATAAAAATTACTTTTAGAAGATGCATGTGATGCTTAAAACCAGTTAACTTGTGGTGCAGGAACTACATTCTCAAAGGATTGGTTGATCTATAATCCAATTTTTTAATTGTGCTCTAAAATATCAAGTACTTATCCTTGAAAAAAAGCTATTCAAAGCTACTTCCATGTAGTGTAGGTTGCATAAAATGTCTGCTTTTGAATATATTATAAGTTCACAGCTTAATAGCTTTAATGTTAAAGAAGTGAATGAATAGATGCCCTAAGATTCCAATTTGGTCTGTAGGGCTAATCTTACTTTGGAAGTTATTAACTAAATGGTATTGGGCAAGATAATTAGGAACATTACATTTCTAATTTCAAATCGAAAATGATTAAGATTGTTTTATCATAAAAATGAGTTCAATCACAATCTTGCATCTCTTGCATAATTTATCAATAATAACAGCATTACCGATGTGGATAAGCTGGTTCAAAACTCCAAGAGACGACTGAGTGTATTCTCATGGCAAAATACATACTTTTTCTTCAGTCTCAAATGTAAGGAATATGTTATTTCATCCCGGATTTTTTAGTGATACACTTCTACTTTCGTATTATCGAAAGGCGTTTCTTGCTGTTGAGTATTATTTTTAAAAGGTGCGTTTATATTACTGGGTGCAATTCGATTAATTAAATTTTGAGTATTATCAACGATTGCTGCCTTCGGTGGCTCAATGCGTTGTGGCATTTATTCGTTCTTGTGATGGACGGAAGATTTTCATGTACATAGCTAAATATATATTTGATTTAAGATTTTAGTGCTGAGAAACTACAGCGGATCAATAGTAGCATCCATTATTGCAGTTCTTTGCTAGCTTGAATGACTTTTAAAGCAGAGTTTTACATTTTCAAGAGATATTCAATGCGATATATTTGTTTCTTGATTTATGCATATTATTGGTTTAAAAGTCATCATTTTGATTACTGATATTATCACAGATTAGAGGTCATACTAATCTTACAAATATTTACTTCTTTTTTCAAAGTCTTTGAAAATTTTCGTTTGTAAGTATTTGTAAGTGCAACTAAATGTAGTTAACATCATTTTGATTCGTATGGAAAGATTTTTCACATGAAATCAATAAAATAGATGAAAAAAGCAAAATTTTGTAATGTTGGACAATTCCTGGAAAATCCAAAAATGCATAACACAACTATTGAATCCTTTCACTGCCCATTTGAACGGTGAGTGTAGTAGCAATCAATTCCAACCAAATTCATTTAGCAATTCGCAGTCTCCAGTACTCTACTTCACCCTCACGCAATCTCTTCATAACAAGATTTCCTTGAATATAAGTCGTCAGAACTGTACATGATTCAAATCATCCATTTAGATCATCTTCAGTTTGAAGTTTAACGTGACCTTTCAAAGCTTTGGGTGACGTCACGAAGGTATGTAGGTAAAAGAACACTTATGAATTGACTATGATCGGCTTTTATTACTATAAGTTACAGCCCAGCAAGCTGTTCTTGGCCGTGCGCAACAGCTAAAGAACGACACAAATGAAGGTAGGAAGAAAGAACAACAAATTCGTTACGGTGGAGTAATATCAAAATTTCAAAGTAGTACCACTGGTTACATTACAAAATGCCTCTCAAGAGCATTTCGCAATATCGTGTCTTTGCACGATGTAAATACGACCCTCACATTGGAAGCGTCTGTAGCACAGGTAACATGGAAGTAGTGTCTCTTATCTGATCTGTATTGAGCTTCAAAACGCCTGAGAAAGTAGGTCACTCCATCTTCGTAAGATCCCCTTCTACCAGAGTAGTCCGAAAAGTGTTGGATATCTTTGATGTGTTTTGTCTGTTTGAAAATATATGCGATTGTACTCAAATTTTGCAAGAATCAATGGAAACATTTAAAATTATACTCGCTATCTAAATCACTTTCAAACTAGAATTCCAAATTTATAATCAGAATCATGGTAAGTAGGACATTGAGATGTTTTTGTTCTGATTACTGTAAAGATCTATCATTTATGTTATATTTCATCTACAAGCAATATAAATCAACTGCATTCAAACTCATAATCAAACGAATAAGTAGAGTTTGTTTAATTCAGCTGTGGCTACCGTAACCACAGCCAAATTAAGCATTTAATATCCTTTGTGTCAAGACGTAACTCGTCTAAGTTCGTCTTAAACTGTTTTGATTACTATATGCATATAACTAGCCAGACAAATATGTTAAAATAAATTTTCTCTTGATTAAAAATCCTTACGCATGTACAAACTACAAATACCTTTTCAAAATTGTTCCAATGAAACGAAAGAATAGATTGCTAAATTATTTGGATTATAATTTAACCAATTAGAAATTATACTGAAATTCGAAAAAAAAGAACTCTTTAGGAGAAGAAAGTTACAGAGGTGAGAATTCGCCCATTCAAAATTACTTTCACCAGTGATGAATAAATTGCATTTAAAATACTTTTTTAATGGCCTATTCCGCAAATTCATTATAATTATTCCAAAAATTTTCAACTTCAATAAATATAATTCCATATTTACAGAAAGCATACCTGGATTTTCTTTTCAAAAAGATCTTTTTTATTCAGGAAGAGGATAATGCTACTGTGTTGGAAATAGGGATTGCAGCATATCTCTTTAAACAAGTCAATAGCCTCCTTCATCCTATTGGCCGATTGATCTTCATACATGCCCTGATCAAATTCACTTAGTGCTGCAACATAAATAACAGCTGTGACATTGTCAAAGCAATGAATCCACTTTTTACGCTCGTTTCTCTGTCCTCCTACATCGTACATTTCAAATGCATAGCCGTCGATGGAGTACTGATCAACGTTGATGCCAGAGGTGCGTATTCGTACATGAAGTGCATCTTTTGTAGTAGCTTTAAAGTCAGGAGCTGATATTCTATCAATGTTTTCCATAAAATACTCAAGACTTTCAAGTACCTAATTCGTAGAAAAGTAGAAAATGAGGATTATAAGTAGGTACATATTCAGTTGGCACTCTATAAATTGATGATCTACCAGTGATATATTCGATTATTTATTAGCTTTGCCAATCCACCAAGCTCCCTTTGCTGGTGTGTACCGACATTTCTAATCCGATAAATGTTATGAAATGATAATTTTCGGAGTATCTGATGACATCAGTTCATGAAATATCTATAGTATATAAAAGGTAAATCTCTACGAGCCCATAATCAATTCGTCACACCTGGAAATCTGAAGCTGAACTTGGAGCAACATAACTTTTTTGTTTATTTACATACATGCAAATGACCCTTTGTATGAATCCTTCGTTAATTTATGCATGCATACAATAAGAACCTCAAATGAATCGGTTGTTCTTCAATAAATCTTATTAGCTAATGTCGCAGATCAAATTCATACTTATCAAAAACGACTCTTTCTTGTTCCACTAAATCAATAAGTCTAAAGTACAATGCTGACTCGGTGCCATCAATACAAAGAGATATCATGAAAACAAACTTTTTATCTAGGCGTGCATTACCATCTTCCCCCGAACATTGATCATACAATATTTTAACCTCCATCAAACTTGATATAGCATGAATGTCTACTAAGAGAATCGTAAATTATCGATTACAAGGGCTCACCTAAAAGTTATCTTAATTATTGCAAATCGATGAAGCCAAAAATAAAATCTTGAGGAGGTATAACTCAAAGGAAATTGAAATTTGGTAAGTGGCGTACTTGAGTGATGATGGATGGGTTGACTTACAAATAACTCTTAATGCAGTTCAATGTGCAATTCCTGCAATATTGTAACCTTTGTGAAGCTGCAAAAGCAAAATTTATCTACAAACTGAGAGCGTAACTTAAACTTTTTTGCTATATATCTTAACCTTCTCGTAAACAAACAGATTTTGATGATTTCATCAGAGAGTAAAAATCATATCCGAAATGCAAATCTTATTCTGCCGAACTCTCACTAATAATTTTTTGTCTCGAGATTTCAAATATTCACTTTTCCACCTCTTACATATATGAAAACAGGAACTTTTAACATATTCAAATTAAGTAGAAATAGACATTAATCGGCCCTCAAGAAAAACATTTTAGCTAAAATACCTGGAATGTATTTCGGCGAGCCCAGAGTGACTCAATTACGGGGTCTTTCCATATGGATGCTAGTGAATTTGCAAGTGAAGGATTAATTACATCAGCCTCCGATGCCTTTTGTACAGCATCAAGTGCGTGCTTATTCTAAGTTTAAAAATCATAAATTAAATCATTGAAATCATGCTATCACTTAAAGGCACAAAATTTTTAATTTAAGCAAGAGCCAATTTTATATGCATGTATAGTGCTAAATAAAACAGGGCAATTGGTAAGTTTTTCTATAAGAGATTTCGAAGAAATAACGCAAATTCTCATAATTTTTTGCAAGGGTTTGAAATTCACATTCAATTCGAATAAATAATAAGTGCTTCTCCATTTCAGGAATTTTTTGACTGCATAATGACCATAAAAGAAAGTATTACTAAAGTTTACATCATAATATTCAAATACTGTGAATGATAATATTTATTTTTTAAATTTACCTCAATATCATCCAGCAACCCTTCCTTTTCAGCCTGATCAATCATATTTTGCATTTCGCATATGATATTTGAGTACACGAAAGGCGTCTAAAGCAAAACAGAAAAATTATTTAGCGAACATTTTCCTAATACAAAAGAGAAAAATGAACTCACCTTTATTTTTAGATCATCCTCTGAGTATGTGCCATAAATGAGTTTAAGTTGTCGAAATATAGTCGATTTTCCTGATTCTCCCGGACCAAGCAACAGCAATCGAATTTTTTTCTACTTCAAAAATTAGATATGTGAGATAAAAGCTATCAAGCGAAACTATTAGTTATGGTGCTATGCTGGTGCAATATTAAACAGCTGATTGAGCCTCTACTTGTACATTTATGATGCTCACGCTCACTATATCGACATGAAATAAAACATTGAATCGAGAAACGTAAAAACCCAATGAAATACGTGAAGAAGATCCTTGCAGATGGTATTCCAGGATTGATAATAGAGGGGTGAATACTAAGCAATATTTCTTTAAACCAACGAGTGACATAAAAAATTAGAGCGAACCTGTTCAGTACTGTAATCAGCTCTCGCCAATTTATCGACAGCTCGGCTATACCTCAATGCGTCAAGTTCTTCAGGGGTCTTCTTGGACATACAGCCTCCCATTGGCGTCTCAAATTTCGCCAAAATAATTCAGTAGGAGTAATTCAAGTGTAAGACTGTTATTCCGTCTAATAGCGAGCAAGCATTATTTCCTTAACTTTCTACAGAAATTAAATACTCTTAACCACAACCAAATAGATCAAAATTAGATTTCGCAAAAAAAGGCCTCAGCGAGTAACAGCGAGCCAGTAGGCCACCTCGTCGTACTATCGATGACAAATGAAGGAAAGGGTCGAGTATTATTGCTGTTGGCCACACATATATTCGATGGAGATTAAGCTGCAGATATACACTTCGGTCAACAGCTCAACTTTCGAGAGGTCTAACGGTACTCGCATATGTGTTTCACTAGATTTTTTGAGATAAAAATTTTCTGCGTTTACTTCTCCCGTCTACAGAAATAATATGTACCGATGTATATTATGCTACTTTAGTACCGGTAAAAAAAAGCCGACTCGATCCAGATTAACTTCTCACAACCAATAATGTCGTTTTGATTTTATCATTGACTATGAAAGAAGATTAAATGGAATTAGAAGCATTATTGGCATCGTCACTAGATAACATGCCACAGAAAGTCACCGTGAATGTGACACCGCAAAAAATTTACATCGCCATCATGGACAAATTGTTAAAAATATCAGGCAAAAATTCTGCGCGGAGGCAAGTAGAAAATCGAGATTTCCGATTCGGGAATGCAAGTTACAATCCCTCTACCCCTTATTTTCCACTATCAGGATATTGAATCCCACGACATCGGTCATGTAGTTGTATCAACGTTGGTCACTGCAGCGGAATGTCCATGTTGCAGGATATATTGTTCATTGCACAGACACAGCTTTGTCATGCTAACTGGACTAATACTGAAAATGCTTTCAGTTGCTACTACTGGTACTAGAAATACAAATGTATGAATATAATATCAATGTTGCTCATACTAGAATATTACTCAAATGTCTTTACCATCCATTTTTGCAAGAGCAGGATACTGGGGAAACATTTGAAACATAGCCAATAGCCTTGAATTTGTAACACTCCAGTTTTGATAGTTCAGCATGTAGTTTAATAGTATAACACATTTGAGATATAAACTGCACAAACTCACATTATACCGTACAAGAGTAACAGCCAGTTTTTATACTATTTTGAGCAATACAAGGTACAAATTGTCCAATAGTTCACTAGCAATGAATTCATCAAAAGAGAAAAACACATATTAACTTTCATTAGATGTTAGCTAGCTTATGTGTTGCAGATTCAATGCAGCTGTATATGTATATTTCTTTTCCATGACAAAATTATTTCATGGTAAAATTATTGAACAAAAAATTATTTAAAAATGAACTGCCTTGGAATCCCTTGGTAAAAATTCAACCAAATTTAATACTTCATATTAAAATGGTTTAAATTTTTTACATGGTGTTAGGACTACAACTATTCTTTAGATCTGCATATTCCAGAATGTTCTACACTATGTCCCATTTCATATATTTCTATGACTCTCAAAAATCAACCAATGGGAATTTTGTTCTATTTCTATTTTGATGATACTTCAAAAATCAACCAAAGAGAATGAGTAATCATCAAGTTCAAGCTAGTCGTAAATTATTCTTTTATATATTTTATGTTTATGTTTTCATTCATTAGTGAAAACACAGAAACGCATAGTACACATAAAAAATAATACACTTTCTTTCTCTTATTTTATTTATTGCTGCTGGTCCAACTCCTTGTTTTTTTAACTTTCCTTAACCTATTCTCTCTTGCTTTTTTAACCTGTTTCCCGTGCAATTCATAACACATGTTTGACTGCTATAGACAGATTGACAATACATCCATTCACCATCTAGTATTGTTAAAAACTATGCCACTTTTTCTATGTACAAGTTAGTGCAATTTGTCCTGTAATCCTTACTTTAAATACCTGCTGTTATTTTTTGTCCATTAATGAAACTGTTTGAGAATATTAACAAGGCTCATTCAATTTGAATGTACCACAGCATCCTTCTTAAGGTTGCTCTGCATTATTTCTTTACCTTTGAATCTTTTTTAACTATTAGTATTTATTATAATCAAGTTTATGAAGTAGTAGTTATAGCAACAAAATATAAATTTTACAACAGAATCTATTAGCTGTAGTCAGAGTTTCTGTATTTGTTACTAAATTTTTCCTTTAAGATTGTGATATGTTTTCTGTCATACATTCGTAGTTTATTTTCTACAGCTCAAACTGACATGTTCAACAATTTACATGTATTATTCTGAGTGCAACATTTTACAACAGGATTTGTTCATTAAAATTTTTTTTGTGACAAAGTTCTAGATTCCATCATGAGAAGCAAATATGAATGGAATTTAGCAGAAACAGCACATATTGGAGATGAACTTTCTGCCAGGATACTTGCTGGTCCTGCTATCTCTTTACGCTATTTTGTCCTAACTGCTCAATAATGTTCATCAATGTTTGCCTACGTTTGCTTATATTTTGCCTGCACCTCTGCTCACATTTTTGCCCCTTTTACCAAATTGCATCATTTATCCTAATTGTGCCTTAAATGCCAAACCCTTTATATCAATACCTTTGTCAAAATCCTTTATAGACTCCGATGTTCTACACTACAATGTACCATGTGCCATATTCCTTATGGTTCTGTGCAAATGTCTTCACTTATTTTCCACGTATGCAAGTTCTGTGTTACAATACCTCTTCATCTTATCAGATATTATTCTGGAATGTTATCAGTTTGATAAATCCTGCTTTATCTCCCGTCATAGTTCCTCAATCTCCGCCTTCAACTACTCAGATATCATTCTAGAATGGTCATCAGTCTTATGATCCCACTTTCTTTGGCTTATCCTTTGATTACTACACTTTACTTCCACCAAGGATAATTTTAAAGGGTACTTTGAACAGTTCAAGAATAATCACAAGCCTTCTAAAAGAAAACTATGGATTTACTTGTGAACCATGAGATCCTGTGAGATTCAGCAAGATTCATTGGAGAGCCAGTTTTAAGGGCACTTCATGAGGGTATACCGTACATGCTATAGGAAACATGTTTATTTGTTCAGTCTTATTTTTCTGTTCTCTCTTCTAAGTTTATCAAAACTTTGATATTTTATTAAATCTCTTTGCATTTGCTGTCTGCCCTCTGCCGTACATTGGTCTTACCCACTAGCATACGCACAAGCACTATATTATATTAGTGTATCTTCCTTTTTCCATCTGAACACTTTCATGTTAAACATACTCCAACTGCAACATCTACTTTGTTGTTATCATTTTTTATTATCACTTCTCACTTTTCCTCTATTTCCATAGAAATGCTGTATCTGCAGTGTTAGCTCTCTGGAATATTAACATTTTGTGAACTCATTTCCAAATTGATTTAATAAATTTTATTTCTGCTCTATATATTTCTTTTTTTAGCTTACTGAATCCTTGCTTGCTAAGGTCACAAGACTTTTTTCTTTTTCTCATTTTTTCAACAGTTATACTGAAAATAAAGTCTCAACTTTGTTTATAAGTTTCTAATATTAACTGCACTAAAATTTTGAAATAGTTGAATCAACTCTGTAAGTTTTTTTTATTATTCTGTGAAAGTGTTTCAATGCAGCATCAAAGTCTCTGTTTAGTTTGGTGTAACAGAAAAGTTGTATGATGGCTGAATTGAAGTGCTGATACAAGCTCTTTTTACAGGAAGAAATGATGCTGCAGCAGGGAAGAGTAGATAAAAACTAGATAAGAACAATGTATGTGATCAAATGCTTCTATGGATTAACAAAATTAAGGTATTTCTGAGAATTACTCCCAAAAATCAGAAATTTGATTGAATTTCGAACTTTGCAGTTAAAAGTAAAAATACTTAGACCTAACTACAGACCATATAAAAAACTCCGATTGAAGTAGTTCATTTCAATAACAATGATCACAGAAACTAAAAATCTTGGTACACTTTTTTATTCATCTGAGTCAAAAAGTACTCGTCGCTAATATTTTTACTGGCATTCATTCGATAGTTTGTCAATCTTAATAAAAAATTTGTATGCCCAAGAACTGTTGAGAATATGTTTTAAATATAGCATGTAAGGATGATCATTTTTTGTCAGTCTTTTCAGGGAATGCAGCATGGTAGATAGATTGCATGAATATATTTTTAAACCCAAGATTCGAAATAAATAGGTAAAAATCGGGATGAGCAAAGTTTTACATCTTAATGTGGGGTGGGGTTTTTAACTTCAGACTTTTATCATTTAATTTACTGTATTTTGTACCTACATCAATAAACTGCTGAAGTAACAAATTTTCCTTTCACAAGGGTTTACTAATAAAAATAAAACCGTATTGTACCAAGTTCAGCTCAGACTGTCGGATATAATATACGTAATCGGTGGTCCCGACACATTTGTTGTACAGTAAAACCCCTTTAAGTTGGACATCTTGTATCCCCGAATACTTGGACAGTTGAGAAGATGGCCTTTCTTTGTATTGTTCTGTACCTTGCATATATTAATACTTTCTTAAGTTGGACATCTGAGACATTGACAATAAACTGTCCAACTTGGGAGGTTACACTGTATCCGAAATTTACTTTGGATTATATATTTATCTTAAAAGTATCACATGAATAGCGGCTAAGCAGTAAAAACAAAGCAAATTGAATCAGAAGTCAATATCCGTGACTTTATCAAACAGCAGCATACCTCAACACATTATTTTATTTATAAATCAACAATAGATACAGAATCTTTATCATTGTCACTATTGAATTCAAGTCATTGCAAATAAGGTGTGCAACAATTTAAAACACTTTTCCAGTAGCGCAGTATAGCTGCAATCCAATATCTGCAACGCTTCTCTAAAGTCTTAAAATGAAGTATTTACGTTTCTTAGCGTTTAGAGGTGAGCTTGCATGAATACTCACGAAATTCTGAAGTTTTCGATATTGTAATCTGCACTACTCATTTTTGCGCTTTCTGGCCAAAGCACGGGCTTTAGCTGCAGCAATAACTGCATCTCTGTCATTCAACTGTTTTTTTCGTATATTTTCTTGATCAGCATCTCCAATTTCATCAATACGATGACGCTTCGAATGCTTAACATTTTCATCATCAACGAAACCTCCAGATACTGTACATGATTTCTTTATTTGTAATTTGGAATCTTCACCCTCAACATCTGCTGACTCTTTTTCGACATAAGGTTCATTGATATCAGATGCGCAGTGCTTCTCTTCTTTGATGTCACTGCCAGTAATGTACTTTGCTGCAGTCGAATGCATTGTAGAGCCCATAGTAAAAGCGCTTGTAGCATTGTGAACGTCGCTTCCCATAGCAATATTTTTGGTGAGGAGATTACTGTAGAAAGAAGTCATTCCGCCTCCAGTTTTCATCTTCTCTTCTGCTAATTTTTCTTTTGTCTCTTCCATTTCCTGAGCGTATTCCCATTTTTTCTGTTCCATAAGTTTACGTTTATATGCGGTAGTCACAAATTTCATGTCTGCCTGGCCGTACTCCTTGTCGCCTTCTTCCCTTTCTTTGGCAAGTTTTCTATCGTAAGCTCTATCTTGTTCAATGCTTCTCATTTTTGATTGCTCGAGAAGATTAACTATGTATCGAGGAGCTTTCTTAACTTGTTCCGCTTGCGTTTTTAACATGGTTTTCTTGTGATCGCGAACTTCATCTGTTGTTCCGTCATAATCATACACTGTTGGGTCTTCTAGCACAGCTGCGATTTGTGTTTGCTCTAGCTGCTTAGCTCTTTTATCCTGTTCAGCAGCGAGCCTTCGATTAACAGCTGCTCTATTCATGGGGTCTTCCTTTTCATGATCACTTCCATCTGAGTCGGAACACTCTGCAAATGCAGATATAGCAGCTCCTCGAACAGGAGCCTTACGCGCAACTCGCATTGAAGGCTGAGTAGCGGCATTTGATTTCGATTTCAAAGTCTTCACAGATCCGACTAATCCATAGCGTTTCATCTCCAAATATTATATACCGTTACTCAATCCAGACAAGTTCCAGTTTAATTTTTTATCACGTCGACACCGTCGAAGCACAATGAAGTAACTTGACAAATTAAGAAACTAAAAATTAAGAAACTAAAAATCAAAGATACAAATACGTGAAGTTAAGAAAAGACGAAATAATAATCTTCAAATTTTAATATCGTTAAATATTTTAAGAGCAATCCCGAAAACTCTCAATAAACTAGTTAAATACTCCCAAAGCGAATAATATGTGTAAGAACTTGCAGTGAGTCTTGATAGATGCTAATTGGCTAAATCACCAAGAGATAATGGAATCAAAATTATTATTTAAATAAAATCACATTCATCAAATCGACAAAATGAAGATGAATAATAACTAATTGCTGTTCAGATTTGGTGTCTATGCATTATTTCAATACGTGTTGTGAGAATGGAAGTTTTAGTTTGGATTATGAGAAGAGAAACTTCAGTAAATGGGTTGCATGGATGCCAGTAGGGTTATATTTGTGTTGAAGTTATCTCACTCCCATCAACACAAGTTAGTAGGTAATAATATACATATTCTGTCACAGTTTTTTTTCTGTTCCTGCTGTGTTTTGTGCTCCAAACGGTTTATATGAGCTTGATTGAATTTCCTCCAAAAGTTGAAAGCTGTAGGTGCTAGGGTCACATGATGGTAACTATGCATTTGTATATCCCTAATGCTTTTTCAAAAGTATTCTTTACCTGGCCTATCTATGTCAGGATACTTGCTGGTTCTGCTATCTCTTTTATCTTTTACAGCATAACTGCTTGACTATGTTCATCAATGTTCACCTATGTTTGACCATATTTTGCCTATCCCTTTTCTCACCTTTTCGCCACTTTTACCTCATTGCATCTTTTATTCTAATTGTGCCTTAAATACCAAATCCTTTATGTCAATACCTTTGTTACGATTTTTATGGATTTCTTTGTTCTACATGACAATCTGTTACATATCATCTTTCTTGTGATTAATTGGAAATCTCTTTGATTATTTTCTACAGAGTCATATAACCAGTTCAACTGAAGAAAGTTTAAATCTATTTTCATCAAGTTCTCTCAAAACTCTTTTTTACCATCTTCTGTTCTACTTCAAACTCCATTTCAACTGGTTGGATATTATTTCAGAAACATCACCAAAGCTATGTTTCTGCTGGACTCAGCTTTACTACTAGTTACTCCACTTTATTCTGTTTCATTTCCGCCAAAGATAATTTCCAAGAATTATTCAAATAATTTTGTATAATCATAGACCTACCTATGGAGATTATTACGTTTACTTGCAAAATAAAAAAATCAACAAGATGCAGCAAGATTCACCGGAAAGCCAGTTTTAAGGGCACTTCAAGAGGGTATACTGCAGGAGCTAGCACGGACATGTTTATTTATTCAGTCTTGTATTTTTGTTAACTTTTCAACGTTTGATAAAACTTCTATATTTCATTAAACCTAATTTTTAAATTGCTGTTTGCCTGCCCTCTGCTGTACATTAGGCATTATCCCCTCAACTAAACTACATCATCTAACATAGTGTTATGAATGTACCAGACAAGAAGAACACAAAGACTATACAAGCATGGTAACATTATACAATCATAATTCGTATTGCTGAGAGTGAATAAGAAACACACTCAGCAACACAACAAACATGGTCTCGACGCCAATCCATCTGGAGAGTCACA
>JAULBW010004596.1:0-20310 GCA_032358265.1 Vaucheria bursata | reverse complement strand
AATTTAGGATGTAATAATATACATATTCTATCACAAATTCCTTGTGTTTATGTTGTATTTTACATTCCTGACACTATGTACAGTGAATAACTAGATGCTAGGTTTAAAATAAACTTAAAATGGTGATACTTGAAACTCGTTTTGTTGCTCTAAAAAAATGTGACAGAAAAAACGTGTGTGATAGATAAACTTCAAAAACATATTGATGGAATGCAGATTGTGCACATTTACCTTTTTATAAAAATGAAAAAAATATCACTTAAAAATCAAAACAAGTATAGATCTTAAATTCAGTTCCAATATGCAGTAGGCATGGTATATGCATGTATATATTTCAATGAATTACTTCATCTGCTTTGTTAACCTTTGTATTGTAAAAAACTGATGCAATGGCAACCTGCAAAAAGTTTACATAATCTAAGCTGTCTCAGTTTTTGATTTGATATTGCAAATAGTTGAAGCATTGAATGCTTTGTATACGAGAAGTAATCGTATTGGTGTTGCAAGTGAGAAGCTGCCAAATTTGGCAGTGCGCAAATAAACTTTAGCATTAGCAGAGCCTCTTTATTAACAATAACATAAAGGCAATTTTCTAAACTCAAAACAGTTGACACTGAAAGAGTGCTTCAAAAAATCACTAAGAGTTAGATTACTCAACAAAAGAGTTTATAAAAATTTTAGAATTCTGTTTTGTCATAGTTACATTTTCAACTTGAATCAAGGTACTTAATAAATATGTTCATCCAGAACATTGATGACTAATGGCAGCAAAACACCTTCATAACACCAACAACCTAGTTAAGGCTTGAAAATTGCTAATAAATGATCCATTAGCTTATTACAAGACAAAGCACCATGTTAGATTCAGGAGAGTTAGTAAGAGGCATATTAGCTACTCCTTTGATTTTTCAGCACTTAATGTTTGTGCCACAAAATCTACTAAATTATTAAAGATTCACTATTAAACAAATAATTTAGTGTAGAGTTTTAGCATTTATATACATATCTTAACATGTAATTTGGTTGCAACATCAAAAGCTATGGCACTTTTAGTTTCAGTTCCGATGAAAGACACAAGATGTCATTTCCAAAAATAATGCTGACCTTTTTCAGGTCATATTAATAAAAAACTCTTTGAAGAAATGAAATATCCAGCATATTGGTTAAAAATGTGTAAACCCATGATGTAGGTTGTAAGATACTGTATGTTTAATGTGTTGTACATAAACCATGTGTTATGAATGTGTTTACAAATAAGACTCAAAACTAAGGCAGAGAGTACATTTACACAGACACAAATTGTGTTGCTGGAAATAAACATACTTTACAGCAATACACAAATCCTAAACTTAGCCTGCCATCAAATGTTCAGCAATGACTTACCATAAACTTATAATTCCAACATGCAGAACAATGACTTGTCATAAAACAGAATTTCACAGCTATGACATGAATTTCACCGTTAACAAGTTAATTCCTAACACCATATAACAGTTTAAATATTGAATTGCAAGATGCTGCTACAAATTTAAAAATTTACTTAAATTTATTTATCTAGAATGAACAAAACTTCTTGCACATAAAAAGTTGATATTAGAGGAAGGTTAGAAATGTTTCTCATTCAGTATTAACGTTTGACACAAGAATTTCAGCATTTTATACTTCACAACTGCAATATGTTGAAAGGATGCAATAAATGACCATCACTACTTTCTGAGGTACAATTATAATTTATTGTTGATAAAAATGACACTGACTGCAGTAATCAATTTTTTTGTTGGTCTTTCCTGCTTAAAATTTTTTTGGCATTAACAGTTTTGAGTATAATCCGTTGGACAAAGATGTACCATTAATATTTTTCTAACTGAGGGCTCTGATTTCATTGGATCTAGTTTGTGCTTATCATACATGCAATTCATAGAAAACATTGTCAGGTATACTGGTGGCTGAATATGTTTTGTATTGCTTACATTAAGCACTAAGTTATACAATTGGCTGCAGATTGCATTGCCATTTGATTTTGAGAGAATAATGCATTGATGCATGAATTCATCCTTGTGCAATTGATGACAATCAGATAAAAGCCTTGTTACGCTTCATGCATAAGTCAATCTGGTCTTTAAGTTCATTAGTTTCTTGTAATACGATAATGTCTCTAAAAGACCTAAACTATCACCCTCTATACCTAGTGGCATCAAAGTTTCTTTTAAATCTGGTACAGCATGTTGTGCTTGATAAACTTTAACTTTTCTCTCTGCTGGTGAACAACCTAATCTCTATTGTAGCAGCTGTTATTGTCATCAATGCAACTCGTAAAAGCTTTGTATAATTGTCATGATCTGTCTTCAGTAGTTATGCATAGAAACAGCACAAAGAAACCACAAACTAGAAAGAGTATGACAATGTATTATTGAATCCACAACATGTATTGCCAAGAGTAAATTTTGATAACATATCTATATAGTAGATAGATGAATACAAATGATGTTGTCCAGTAAACATATATATCCAAATAGAAAGCATGGTGTAATGAATCAAGTCCTGACAATAATTTATCCATTTCTCTAAGCCCATTGGTTGCTATTAGTGCAAATGATACATGGATCATATTGTATCACTATATATTTAGCATTGTTGGAACAGAGTGTCTGAACACTGCTTCTAGTAATCACGGTACAAAACATATGCACACTGCATGATGCTAATACAAAATGGAATATTAGATCAGTTTTAGAAAAGTATCTCAACTTTACTGGAACTGTTCTAACTCCAAGTAGATTAAAATTAGTGCTACATAGTAGGAATTATTATCATGACATTAATACTGTTAATAACTTTGTTTGTAGCACTGCAAATTGTATTGTGGAAAGAGCTGTTGTTATCAATATAATATTAGTGCACAGACATTTATGAGCCCTAGTCTAATCCAGTTTCTTGGTCAGCTAAGTTACATTGGTTAAGATACTGTTAGTTCCAATGAAGTTTCAATCTTTGTTTGAGTCAAGGCTCAGTTGTTTAAATGTTTTGAACGTGTAATATCACTGATAGGTAATGGATACATTCATGGAGCAAAATGATTGAAAATCTAAATTCCCGACATTATTTGGGGTGGTTTTATGAAGATTATGAGTTATGCTCCGTTCAAACAGCTATTATGGCTGGAGGATGTAAATATTCCAGTGAAGCTTGCTTTTTTGCAAGCCTTTGTCAGGGTATCCCAGGAATCTGTATGTTCATTCATTAATGTTTGAGGGATAAAGAAGGGTAGTTGGTGCAACTTTATCTTCCACCTTACAAAAAAACTGAAGAAAAATCATTTTTATTGGTTATCTCATATTGAGACTTTAGGTACTTATTGTTTTATGGGAAAATAGCACAAATGCAAATGGGGAACATTCGGTGAAAATATGGGTAATATTAGCCATGAACAAAATATGGAAATATACAGTAGCAAGTCATCAAATTCAAAGGGTTTCATTTGTGAAACTTCTTGCATATCTGAAATTGATATCAGAGAAAGGTTGGTAACGCCTTTCATTCAGTTTAAGCTGTTCTGAGAAACTGAAAAGAACCTTGATCTTTGTTTATATTCTTTTAAAGATTGGAGAGATATTATGAAAAATAGTGCAAAGTTCTAAAATGATCATGAAATGAAAACTCAAAATATATAATCAATCAAAAAATAAAATGGCCTATGAAAAAACTTCAACAAGTGGCTATATTGAGCAAAAGTACAAAAATTTTTTTTCATTTGATCATTTCAGCATTAAGCAACATGAAATATTACATTACAGGGGGGAGATTTTGATGCAGGCAGACAGAACAGTCCTAGCAAGTGTCAGAAACAAATTTAAAAAGGTGAAGAGACCATAATCTACTAATCGAAGTGTTCATGTAGTAAGAAAAGTTGTTTTTTTGATAATAATTGTCTAGTAATCATGTCTTTTAAACAAAACTTTGGTATGCATAAGTTAATTTGACAAAGATGATTAGTGCTTGGTAAACTTTATGTGCCATGGATAATAGGCTAATTGCCCCCCTCCACCATGTTTTTTAAAAAAATCCAATATTTAATTGCTTCAAAACAGGTTCATATTGTCAGCATTAGAACTCCTAGTGTAGTGTCCTTCAGATGGTGTGATTTGACACAGTAAAGAGTATTCACTGACTCATGTTAATATCATAGGCATTCCCAAAATCCAGCTAATGTTTTTCAATAAAAGGTATAAATTTCGAATGCACTTAAAGATATTAAGAAACCATTTTCATTGAAATGTAGACAAATGAAGCCTCTAAGTTGGCATTACCAGGTAAATATATTTTCGTGTAAAATGATAAATTCCTTTTAAAAAACAAATTAGAGAATCATAAAAGTGTTATTATTTAATTGCTACAATATGCGGCAAACTGGAAAATTCAAAGATTCATCGGACAGGTTTGGATAGATCGAGTGTTCAGTTTTTGGACAGGTCGCGAAAATGATCCATCTGAACTAGTTATAGTTCCTTTTTGAGAAATCATACCATCACGGAAGCTGTCTAGGTCCAAAGAACTTATGTAGGTATAGATAGGAATAACTATCCATCTGTTGTTTAAAAATGTAAAAAAATATATTTAAAACAGGGTTTGCATCAAGGGACATGAATGTCCTCATTTACAAACTTAATACAATTGGAAAGGTAACAAATGAACCAATCGAGAAGTAAAAATGCAATCAAATTAATCTTTTCTACAAACTCAGCAAATGCAATACATTTAGAACCAACAAATCCAAACTACAAAATAGATGTCTGCTTAGCGAATAACACAAATTAACCTGAAAAACTTAAATAACCTACATTTCAAACCACAGAGCTTACGATACGTTGCACATCAAAAGCACATACAGTTCGCATATAATTATAATACATTGTTATTAACAGTCAACATAACACTGTTATCAACAATAAATAACAGGTGATTAACAGTAAAAACAATGCTGTAATAAACAGTATTAATAACAGTGACATTAATACTGTTATTCAAAGTAAAAATAACAATGCTAGAAACTGTCTAAACTCTTACTTGGCATTCTCGGTGCACGGCGGGCTAGTTTTGGATCCCAAATAGGCGTAAAAAATATCCGAATCGGGTATAAATTGAAAGGGCTCGGCTAACACTTGATTTTCTTTCACGATTCGATTGAATTTTACTTTTTTCCCATCGCGCTTTTTAGCACGAACTTCAAGTCGGCCCCAATAATTATCAATCTTTTGAAAAATAAATACATTGACATATTTACATTCATATAATTACTTTAAATATAGTTAAGTTTCCATATTTGAATTCATAAGGACACCAAATTAATTCATAATATCTGAAAATCTCAAGCAGAACCTATCACAATATGAATTTTTCATTTTATTTTAGTGAAAATCACTTAAAGTGAATTATTTCTATCCGAAAGCTACTGGATATTAAGAGGATAATGCATCGTTTCTTATTTTAGCCCTAAACACTTAAACCCCCCAAAAATGCGAAAGTGTCGAATTTATACGCACAAACTAACCAGGTTAGTGGAAACGTCCAAGAACAACCTAATTTAATTCAAACTATAAAACTTTGCCCGTTTTGGGAATTACGTTCTGCTTCAAAAGCTTTTGCCTGGCTAAGTAAAAGTGCTGAATATAAACGCACAAACCAACCCTATAGGACCTAGCCAATCATGCCTAACATCAAACTAAGTTGCACGATTTTGCAAGTTTTGGTGATCCTGGAGATATTCTACATAAAGAACTTCTTCCTAACTGAGTGTCAAATGGAAAATATTTTGAATGATAACATTTTTACCTCGGTGTACCCTTCAATCGTATCTTGCACCTTTAGAAGAATAGCAATATTGACTGTATCAACTAGATGAAGTGGATTAACAAAGACCATTTGAAGTTCTGCATCCCCAAATATTCCATCTATACTGTGTTCAGATTTAAGGCTAAACTCAAACTGCAAATAAGCAAAGAAAACATATAATAGTTATAAAAAAACCATTTATAAACATAAATATCAATATGAATGAATTTTGAATATAACTAATCATCCGATATGATTAATTCTGACTTTTAGTCCATGATTCTAACAATTCACTATTAAAAAATTACCCCAATTAGTCTTTGGAAACAGAGCATTGAGAATATGGTGGATTAAGAGAAAGATGGAGTTCCTGTATGTAAAGTATATTCCAGGACTAATATATATATTCAATATCTTTTAAGACTTATATTTATATAAGCAGTATGCCCACTAGTATGTATGCGTACGTTCATTAGTATCATATATGTTTCATTTGCAAGCTCTCCACAAGCACTCCAAGAAAGATATCGAACGAATGCACGAAGAATAAAATATCAAAACGAAATATATTTATTGATGATTTTTCATGGAAGTTCACAAAACATAGAAATATCTCTAATCATTGGCCTAATTAAACCAAACTGGATTGAAATGATATAGTGGATAGTATATTAGTGGTTTTTCCATGTTCGTTGAACTTTCCATGCAATTTTGCAAATTACCATATTGATTGCATGACTTGCACATATGATCCATTACTTTATAGATTCTTTGCCATTATTTCAGGAATTATTTATCCCAACACAATAGTAAAGATTATGTAAAGATCAGAATCTCATCAATCATAATTTTCTGTAATATCAAGGCTTGGTCAGCAATTTTTGGGGGGTATTGAAAATATTTTCTGCCTGAAGAACAATATTACAAATGATGAAGTGGATATTGAAAAATTGCTAGCAGGCGAAAGTGTAAAATACGTCACAGAAAATTGTCAAGTATGTGACACTTTTTCAAAAATTTCATAATTAAAAAACAAATATACATTTTTAAGATTATTCTTTCTAGCAACCTTTTCTACATTAGCACCTAGCTAAGGTTTTGATACACTTTGCATGACGATTTTTTTCATTAATAAAAAATTTGTTGCCAATAAAAAAAAGGCTTAAAATCTCATTAAAGTATCTAAAGAACTTGAAATTATTTGTGATGGAAACTCACCTTTTGAAGATTGAATTTAACTCCGTCAATAATCATTGAAGGCATTGTACCGCATTGCTCCTGATCGAATATTACAGCCCATCCTTGAACCGAAGTATCAATAATTAACCCCCCATATTGACATGTTCCATCATCTTCTTTGAAAAACTTGGATATCGGACTACCCGCACAAGTCTTTAATGTATTTCTTGTGTCAATATTAACTGGGCTCTGGTAATTCCCTTGACAAAGAGGGTACTTATTTGACCATTCACTCGGGGGCAACTGAGTGTGATCGACTGTAGAACATATTTCATTGTAGGTCCAGTCAGAAACGCTGTCATTAAAGCATGCATCCATTAATTCCTTTGGATTTTTAGTTTGAGCAGGGATTGTGCTGATGTTTTTTTCAGAATCCGCCTTAGCCGAAACTGCAACAGTACTTACTTTAGAATTTTCATCGATTTTGGCAGTTGATACATTGCTTGGAGAACTTTCTGTATCGGGAATCACTTGCATATATCCAGTATTTGCTTCAATTGTGGCAGTTGATATGTTACTTGGAGGACTTTTTGCATTGGGAATTACCTGGATAATTTTATCAGGATTAGCTTCGATTTTGATAGTTGACGGACTACTCGGAGAACTTCTTGTGTTTGAGGTATCAATAATTTTTGTGTCAGTAGACACAGGAGCTGACAATAGAAAGTTCATACAATAAATAATCGTCGGCAAATAAATAATTTCTAAGCATAGATATTATTGAAGCACAAATAATCCCAACATTTGATAAAACACCGATACACTCAATCGTTTATATAAGAAAAAAATGAAAAACTTAAGTTTTAATTTTGGTGCATTTTAATGCTAAGAATAATGTAGTTTTTTATGTGATTAACATAAGATGCCATACTTGATTTTTCAGATAAATATGTGTTCTTTCTTTAATCTGCAAGTAAAGTATAAAAATCTGCAAAAATGAATATTAATTACCATATTTAGGGCCATTTTCTTTATCTTCATCATTCATTTTTTCACTTTCTACTGTATTCTGCTGTCGTATTGG
The DNA here is from genome assembly GCA_032358265.1 of Vaucheria bursata. Lineage (NCBI taxonomy): Eukaryota > Xanthophyceae > Vaucheriales > Vaucheriaceae > Vaucheria > Vaucheria bursata. The sequence continues at coordinate 12,218 of JAULBW010004596.1, read as the reverse complement.
CTTATCATCATCCAACATGCTACTTTTATTTTCGTTGCTTGTAAACATGCCGTCCATGTCATCCATGTCATCATTATATGAAGAACCCACGAATTTTCTTGAAATACTCTGCTTTCTAAGGTCGTCAGTATCATAATCATTCCTATATTCATTAGATTGAGGGCTTGAGTTTTTTTTATTCATTCCCCTATGGTTTGAATCCAATTCATCAAGCGAAGAGTTATACTTATTGTTTGGTTTTATCTTAATCTTTTGACGGTTGGGCTTGTTTCTTTTTCGATCCAAGTCATACCTCTCAGATGAATCTCTGGATTGGCTTGCATATCTAGACTTCCTCTTTCCTTCAGTATATGCTCCATTATGAATATTTTGTGAATGTTGCCCCTCTGAATGATCTAATATTACATTTTTTCTTTCGCCCAATATGTACTCATCAGGACCAATTTCATCAGAATATACAAATTTTCGTCTTTTTCGGCTTTGCTTACCTCCTCCAGATTGCATTTCAGGTCTCTGATCAACATTATCTGACAAATCACTAGAATCACTCTCGTCGTACCTGCGATTACGTCTACGGCCCATGTCTTGATGCTCAGATGAGTCGCTTGATTCAGTTACATCCCTGCCTCCTTGCTCGTTTGGACTCTTAGGTCGAGGCCATTTTATTATTTGATTCATTGGTTCGTATTTACTTGTTTTATGTCGCCTTTTCATCTTGCGATCACTATCAGGCGAATCGCTATTAGCTTCAGTAATCTCTTCAGAATTATCGATTTCTCTGAATTCCTTTCTTTTATTTAATTTGCCTTTATTTCTGAACGACCTGTTTCTGCTTCCCGAAGCATTATCTTTCACCAGATATGGTTCGTTCTCTGGAAAATCAGATGAGCCAATTGGTTCAGTTATACCTTTACCTTCATGCGTGTATGGATGCTCTAATCTTGCTTTTTTTCTTTTTGGACTTATCGGTTTGTGAGATCCCGTTTCGTGTCGTCTCGTTATCTGCTGACTAGGAGAGGATGAATCAGTAAATTCATCAGCGCCTTCCTCTGTTTCCTCGCCCCCTCTAAATTTCTTTCTTTGTTTCAATTCATCCGATTTTTTCACCAAACGGTCTTTTTTTGGAGGAGCATTCTCTTCCTTCTCTTTAGATTCTTTATCCCCAGAAATGAAATTTTTAAGTTTTTTTTCGTATCGAACTATAATATTTTCAGAGATCGAAAGTGGAACAAAAGATACAACATAGAAGAACAACAGAAATACTTTCTGATGCATCTAAAATACCTAATAAACTAGAGAAACGAAATCGAAAATAAAACTATTTTAATGAAATAGGAAACTGCTTTTACCTTCTTGCAGAAATTAACAGCAAATGCGCCCAGGAGATTTAACAATGATGTACCCATGGGTATTTGCCGAGGCCAAGAAGGATGAATATTCCAGCAGTTTGCGTACATCGAGTAATGATACAATTATTGAAAAAACTGAGATATAGGGTGTCGAGTAAATTTTATCCATCTCATGACAAAGCACATTTTCCTCCGAACATTAAACATATTCTAATGTTTGAAAGAGCAAAAAACCGTTACTTCGTTTTTGAATCTTACACACGATTTAATTAATGACTGTAACGTTGCTGCCCACATGAGCCATTGGATAGTTTGTACTGCAATACATTGTTTCTCGATATATTACTCAACTATCTGTACTTTGACTTTGCTGACACTGGATCACTGATTAATCATTCAGAATGACATTACTTCCTAGATGCATGCATAGGAGTCTTGCTGAAAAATTTAGTAATTGGAAGGGTGTAATTTAAACCCAGTAAAACTAGAAATCAAAGAGCTTACAATAAAGATGAAACTGTGAACTTGATACATGATTACAGAGCTAAATACTCCATGTATATGTGTAGCATTATCCCTAGTTTTTTTTCCATTTATTTAAAATGCTTTCGTGAACCCGTCAAATGCCATACACATACGTAAAGAGTACTTGCCAATACTTGCAAGAGAAAAGAAGAAACAAAAAAAAATAGATCAAGAAAAGTTGGAAAAACAATAGAAATAGACCAACAGTAACAAAAGAAACAAGAGAAAGAAAGGAAATCAAGTGTACTAACTTTTGTGTATTATATAGGTTAGTATGTTTTCACTAATGAATGAAAATATAAACATGAAATATATAAAGGAATAGTTTTTGAACAATTTAAACTTGATGACTAGATTCATTCTCATTGGTTGATTTGTGAAGCATCATCAAGTAAGAACAGAACACAAATTCCCATTAGTAAATTTGTGGAGCATAATCAAAATAAGAATAGAACAAAATTTCCATTGACTGATTTCTGGAGAGCCATGTAAAAAATATGGAACGGAACATAAAGTATAGAACATTGTAGAACATGTGGATCTAAAGAATAGTTGTAGTCCTAACAGTGCTTTAAACATGTAACCTTAATATTCTACAAAAATATAATTTTTTGACGAGCACAATCTTAGTTATTTGCATTGATAAAAAAGCATCAGATTGAAGCAATAGTATTTCAACAATAGCATGAAAATGTAAAAACTTGCCTAGTAGTTTTACCAGCCTTATGTTAGGAATTAACTTTTTGCCATGTGATCTATTCAATTATTTGTGAACCGTTTTTATGAATATTGGTGATTTATAGTGTGTTGTTCAAGTCAATTCGATTTAATTTGATGAATATAAAAATAATGTTGAAACAGTGTTGACAAGATACATTCTCAGGAATACATGGATAGAGTTTAATATGTTACAGTTAATTGTGTAGTTATTTTGTATTTTGTCTCCTTGTTGTCAATTGACGTTCAGTTTATATGTTAGCTTGGTTATTGTACTCTTATAGTTCATTGAGAAAGAAAAAAAATCTTGAATTGAAACCAGTTTACAAGATACAAGAGTTATGAGTGATGAAGAGATACCAAGTTATGTGCAAGATTTGTTGATGAAAATAAATGAACTTGCAAGTGAGAATGACCAGTTAAAGCAGCAACTGGCACAGGGTATAAATACACTAGTTAGAAATCCAGCAATGCAACAATCAATGCTAGAAGATACTACACTAATTAATAATGCTAAAAAACCAAAATTCTTTCTACAGGAAGTGTTCAATGGCAAGAGAAAAAAAGTCACATGCTTTTCTGCTACAGTTAGAGATTATATTCAAAAGTCAGTCATCAAGATATGGATTGGATTGTACAAAGGTACTCTTTGTAATTAATTTATTACGGGGTTCCACATTCAGTTGGATCATGCCATATTTAGAAAGTGAACATCCAATGACCTATTCTTATATACCATTTGGGAAGATTTTAAAATAGCATTTGGCAATTTAAGTTGCCCAAGACAAGTGGCATGCAAAATCATGGAGTTAAGACAAAATTGACAATCTGCAACACAATACATATCTAAATTTTGGCCTCTTGCAGTGGAACTGTTAGGAACTAACTCTATTAAGGGTTAATTCTTGTATCTATGTAACTGCAGTATGATTTGTCCATGTTTTGATTTTAGTTTCAGTTTGGTATCAGTTTGACTTCAGTTCGGTTTCAGTTTGGTTTCAGTTTGGTATCAGTTTGTTTTCAGCTTGGTTTCAGTTTGATTTCGGTTTCAGTTCTAAGATACTTTAGAGAACTGAACCCTATTCTTCATGCTACTATGTTTTGTGCATTGCGAAAGTTATTTCACTTTCAGCAACACATGTAGGTTAATATTAAATACTATTTCTGTTTATATGTTATTTGTTGTGTTTGTATTTTCCTAACAGGAACTAAATTGGGTGAGGCTGGCTGCTATAGAAATATTTTCCATGGCCTAAATAATGACATTAAAACCATATTATGCAATTATGACTATCCAAACAATTTAGAAGCATTCTATGTGTTAGTTGCACAGAACAATAATTGGTATTTGAAATACCATCAAGAATTACAAATAGATTAAGTTAATTATAGCGTCCAGTAAAATTGCACAAAAAAAAGTTTGAGAGGAAGAAAATAATCCTGATGATATGATAACTAGTGCAGCATGGGGATCCTTCTCTAATGAAGAGTGTGAGTGGTGTTTCAAAAATAAGTTATGTCTTTATTACATAGATTCAGGGCATATTATTGCAAATTACATTAAGGAAGCTGGTTGTGGAGGGGGTGTAAAGTAAAAGGAGGTACATTTAAGAAATAATGGGTATTTCTCAAGGCAATAGTGAAGACAATATAATTAGTTCATTTTGTGGCTCAGATACCCATGATATAAGTTCATGTATTAGCAGTTCACACTATTTGAAATACCAGACCACAAAAACAATAATTCCTAATCAATTAACTTAATTAATTACAGTCATACTCAAGAGTACATTGAAACAACTATATGTCAAGTTATTTGTATTCAATATTATTGATTTGAATTCTTTTGTTTATTGTCAAGATGCAGAGGCTAGAGATGAGGACACAAAAGAACAACACAAGAGGGTAACAGCCTGGAACAGGTATATTATTCTTAACCTGTATTGCGAGAAGTGAGATCACTTCTCAAATGCAACACTAAACTAGAAACTGAAGCATCATGTTCTCAAAAAGAGAACATTCTTTTTGAGAACATATTTCAAATTGTCAGAATATCTGCAACTACAAAGATAAGGGATTAACCGTATTACGGGTTAACTCCTGACATTTATGCTCTGGTGGATTTGGGATGCAACAGATCATTAATAAATATTGATTTTGCAAGATTGATGAATTTAAAATTTTATGAGCTGGAAAAGCCAATTATACTTGAAGTTATTGATGGCACTCCTCTTCCTTCTGGGACTGTTCAGTTTTATACCATTTTCAGTTTGAAAATTAATGAATTTGAGTTTGAAACTACATTATACGTGGCAAATTTGACATATTCCAAAATTATAATGGGTATTGACTGGTTAAAAAGATTTAACCCTATAATAAGTTGGAAAACTTTATTGTTGGATATGAATTCTGATAATTCATTTAGAAGAAATGGTATAGCAAAAACTGGAGATATGGCAGATTCAAACCTCCATTCTTTTGAATATGTAAAGGCTCCAGCTACTGTTGTACTTGGAAATTCCCGATTTGACATGACAAAAAACAAGACGCAAGTTATGAACAAAAGTTTAAGTCCTGTAAATATTCCTGATGATAATCTGGCAAAAATTGATGAAGATGACATAAATTTTGATAAGACGACTGAAATTTGAAAGTTACTACCAATTGAATATCATGATTTTAGCTCCATATTTTCTAAAAAGCAAGCAGATATATTGCTTGAACACCAAAAATTTGATATTGAAATAAAGGTTATTTCTGACAAGAAAATTCCTTGGGGTCCTATCAACCCACTATCCAAACGCAAGTAAAAGGCATTAAAAGGCAACCTGAATGAAAAGTTGGAGAAAGGTTTTATTTGTCCATCATCTTCTCCTTTGGGCACACAAATATTTTTTGTAAAGAAAAAAGTGCCAATCTACGGCCTGTCATAGACTATTAAGGACTTAGTGCAGTTACAGTAAAAAACAGGTACTCTTTACTCCTTACACAAGAGATGTTGCATTGTTTCTTGCATGCACAAATATTCTCCAAAATTGATTTGTGGGGTGCATATAATTCAGTTAGAACTAAAGGAGACAATGAATGGAAAATTGCTTTTCATTGCCTTTTTGGCCATTTTGAATGCTGAGTAATGCCATTTAGTTTAACCAATGCCCCAGCAGTATTTCAAAATTTAAAGAATGAAATTTTGTCTGACATGGATGTTTTCTGCATCATGTATTTTGATAACATACTGATAAATTCTGAAAATATGGATCAACATTGCAAGCGTGTTCATATGATTTTGGGGCAGCTACAAAAAAATTTGCTTTGTGCAAAATTGAAGAAACATACCTTTTCTGCAACAAGGGTGGACTTTTTGGGATACATCATATCTGATACCAGTGTTGAAATGGACCCAAAATGAGTAACAAGCAAAGGTACCTAACTGGTTCCTGTCAACATCATCACCCTCAAATTTTTATAGAATGTTTATTCCAAGTTATTTGGCAATTATTATTCTGGTATTAACAGTGCTGAAAAAAAATCAACCTTTGACCTGGACTAATGAATAACAAGGGTCATCTCAAAAACTAAAGGATGTATTTGCGTCTGCCAAGGTACTTCACCATCCTGATGGTTCCCATCTGTTTATTGTCAAATAAGATGCTTCTAATTTTGCAATTGGTGGAATCCTGTCCCAAGATTGTGGTGGTGTTTTATGCCACATTGCATACTATTCTAAAAAATTATCACTACCAGAGATAAACTATGATGTGCACAATTAAGAACTTCTGGCAATTATTGTATGCTATTATCAGTGAAGATCCTTTATATTAGGTAGTGCAGAACCTATACAAGTACTGACAGACCATAGAAATTTACTGAGTTTTTCACTCTCAAGAAGCTTAATAGGTGGCAGGTGCAACGGTCTCTACTTTTAACTGATTTCAACTTTTAGACTGTGTTTTGGCTGGGTGTGCAAGGACAAAAGCCGGATGCGTTAAGTTGCTGGCCAGAATATGGGCTTTAGCTAAGCAATGCTTAAGTACAAAATTAGGAGCAAGCTTTACTTTAAAAGGACAAATTTATGTAATATGCAACTCAAGATTTAGCAAATACTACTCTTTTAGATTGTATAAAGATAGCCCAAGCTGAAAATAATACTTTAACTAATACTTATGAAAACAAGAGTTTCTTAGTCATCAGTGACTATTTATTGTTTCATATTTGAGTTGTTGTTTGTGAGCCATTAAAAATGGAGATTCTCGAGACATCATGGTTCCCCTTTTGCTGGTCATTCTGAGATTCAAAAAACTTTTGAGTCAATCTCCCAATCTTATTGGTGGCCTACTTATTGTTGAAATTGCACCTCATATGTTGACTCTTGCAAACTATGTGCTAGAGCTAAGCCAGAATGGAAACTATATGCTAGAGTTAAGCTAGAATGCAAACTATGTGCTAGAGCTAAGCCAGAATGGAAACTATATGCTAGAGCTAAGCTAGAATGCAAACTATGTGCTAGAGCTAAGCCAGAATGCAAAAAACTAGCTGGATTACTAAAACCTTTACTGATTCCACCGTGTCCATGGTATTTTGTCTCAATGAATCTCATTACCGATCTACCATTGGTGGGGGGAGTAAACTCCATTTTAGTCGTTGTAGACCGATTTATAAAAATGAGCAATTTCATTGCCTGTTCAAAAACAATAAATTTATTTAAATTAGCTGATCTACTCTTTAAGCAAATTGTACAACTTTATGGTTTCTCCTGTGATATTGTTTCAGATAGAGGTTTTATATTTATTTCTAAGTTTTGGTCGTCTATTAAAAAGTCATGAGGTATCAGTCACTCTCATCCACATATCATCCTCAAATGGATGGTTAAACGGAGCATGTAAACCAAGAATTGGAGCAGTAGTTATGTTTACAGTTGGATGAATAGCAGCAGAATTGGATTAAGCATTTACCCATAGCTTAACTGTGTTGCAACTTAAGATTTCATTCAAGTATGTATACATCTCCGTTTTGTGCAAACTGTGGATACGAACGTTTTGGACGGATCAACAGAGTTACTACCTGAATCACCAGTTACAGTTCAAGATTACATTGCACTAGTTAGGGATAATGTTGGAATCATTGCTAACAATGAAAAATTGCAAGCAAATCTTCAAAGTACTTTGCGGATTTGAAATGACATTTTGAAGAATTTCAGTTGGGCAAATTTGTCTATGTAAGTAAATAGAATATCAAGACCACAAGACCCTGCCCTAAACAGGAATGGAAGTGTGTAGGACCTTATCATGTAATTCAAAAGATCAGTCCTGTGGCATATAAGTTACAACTACTAGCCAGTATGTCTTATTTACATAATGTGTTTCATATCTTGCTATTATCGCGTCATACAGTTTCAGATTTACTCAATAGAAAATGTTATTCACCGCTGCCTGGGTGCATTGATGACACTGATAAGTTCTATGAAGTGGAAGAAATTATGAATATTAAGAAGGTTCAAGGAAAGTACCAATTTTTTATATCATGGAAAGGATATCCAGATTCTGGTAACTAATGGGAATCCAAAGAAAACCTGATGAACTGCTGTTAGTTAGTTGAAGATTTTAAGGAACGGTTCAAGAGGCATATAGAATCCATGGCAAGGGGGCGTATGTTAGGAATTGATTTTTTGCCGTGTGATCTATTCTATTATTTGTGCGTTGTTTTTATGGTTATTGGTGATTTGTATTGTGTTGTTCAAATTAATTTGATTTAATTTGATGAATATGAAAATAATGTTGTAGCAATGTGCTGACAAGATTCATTCTTGGCAACACATGAACAGAGTTTAATACGCTACACTTAAACATGTAGTCATTTTATGCTTTGTTTTCTTGTTGTCTATTGACATTTGGTTCATACATTGGCTTAGTCATTGTACTCTTACATCTTATGTAACAATGACAAGGGTAGCATTACTGTTGCAGTTAAAAAATAGTAATGTTAGTAAACATTAAAGTTCATTTAAAAAATGAGCCAAGAAGAACTTCAGTTCCAGCTTCAACTTTAATGTCTCCTCAATATTGTATCCCTGTTTATTACTCTGACTGGAGTTGCATAGAAAAAAGCTCAATGCTTTTTTTTTGTTGTACAGTGAGCCCTGAAAGAATTTACAAACTATTGTGAAAGCAATCAACATATTGCTCTCTCTGCTACATGCTTGTTTTGAGTAATTAATCTAGAGCAATGCCTGGTTACCAGTGTTCCTTACATGTTTCTATGTAATTTCACTGTTCAACTATCTTTTCCTCTTTAAATAATACTCAAACTTGCTTATTGCCAACTTGTGATAGTTGAGGAACTTTTATAGAGAGTTTAAACTTGCTATGGTACTATCTTAAAGTGACTAATGCAAAAGAGCAACAGACAATTCATTCATTTTGTCAAGCAAGAATGTTTGTATACTTCAATACAGTCTGTTACCATGTGCACTATTCCCTTGTTAGCCCAATTCCCTTTTCACTTTGCACATATTGCTGAACCTGTAGAAATGGATGCAGCAGCTTGAAAGCATATATTTTTGGCATTTACCACGTTAGATGTTGATATTTTTGGAATGCTTCTGAATGCAAAAAATATGATTGTTCTTGCTTCATACAAAAAAGTTGTAATTTTTGCAACGTTCAAATGCCACCAGTCTTGCATATACTCTTCAGATATTGGCAAAAGTTCCTATCGTAAACTCCATATGCATTGCTCCTATTGTAGAGTTTTGATTGTACCAACTGCTTGATGGATAACTGGTTGATGAACCACTCTGTTTTTGTTACCTTAATTCAGCTCTTTTTAAAAAAAATAGTACTATCTATTCTAACTATTATCCTTTCTTGCCTACTTGCCTAGTAATGATGTTACTCTTTTGTTGATGCTGCAGTCCATGTAATTGATTACTTATATTTGTAAATATTTACCTCAGATTATTTTAAAAAACTTACTCTCTTTGGAAATGTACACAAAAAAAGCAAACAACAATAAGACTTTATGTCTCTCCTATCCCAGCCATAGCTGCATATGCCACTCATCATTGCTATATACTAGGGTTGTAATGCACTTACTGCTAAGATGAAGAAGAAAGATATAGTAGTAAAATGTAGTACTTGTACCTATGCTAGGTGGTAAAGACTAATGTACAGCAGAGGGCAGACAGCAAATGCAAAAAAATATTAAATAAAAATATGAAAGTTTTATTAAACAGAAGGGTTAACAGAAAACAAGACTGAACAATTAAACATGTTTCTTCTAGCCTGTGCAATATACCCTCTTGAAGTGCCCTTAAAACTGGCTCTTCAGTGAATCTTACTGAATCTAGCTGAATCTCATGATCTACGAGTAAATCCATAGTTTTTCCTTTAGGAGGCTTGTGGCTGTTCTAAAACTATTCAAAGTATCCTTTAGAACTATTCTCGGTGGAAGTAAAGTGAAATAATCAAAGGATAAGCCAAAGATAGCAGGACTATAAGACTGATGACCATTCTAGAATAATATTTGAGTATTTGAAGGCGGAGATTGAGGTATTATGACAGGCAATAAAGCTAGATTTATGGAACTGGTGATACTCCAGAATAATATCCGATAAGTTGAAGTATTATGACACAGAACATGCACAGGTGAAAAGTAAATGAAAAAGTTTCCACAGAACCATAAAGAATATGGCACGTGGTAAGTTGTAGAGGTGTAGGACAAAGGAGTCCATAAAGGATTGTTATAAAGGTGTTGACATATAGGTTTGGCATAAGTGTGCAATTGGGATAGTAGGCACAATGTAATAAAAGAGACAAAAGGTGGGTAAAATATAGTCCAACATAAGCAAACATAGTTGTGCAGTTATGCCGTAACAAGTTAAAGAGATAGCAGGACCAGCAAGTATCCTTACACTTACATTGCCCAACTTAGGATATCATTGTATTAGAAACATGAAGTATAGCAAAATACAAGAAACTGTGACAGAAGTGTGTGTATTTATTGTGTACTGTGTTGATAGAAGTGAGCTAATTCTATCAACACAACAAAATGTATAACCCTACTGGCATCTGTGCAACCAATTTACTTGGAATGTCATAGATGAAAACTGACCGCAGCTATAAAAATAGAATTAATCCCTAAGGAAGTTAATTGCTAACACATTGTTGTTAGCATGATCTTGTCAATGCCATAAATTTCTAACTTGCTGCACCTTCAATTCGGTTTCTTGTACACTGGACCATCTTTCTCAATATAAATGTTGCAAAAATATGGCCCAACATAATGCATTAATGAACACTTTCATAACAATTTTTTTACCATTACCTTTTTTTGCACTAATAAATGATGCTTTCAGATTTAAATTGTTAGTTCAAATTTGACAGTATAGCTTGCATTCCTCTAGCTTTTACTGAGTTTGAGCAAAACCTGCAGTACTGTGCACATGGTTATCTTTGTGGCCTTTCATAGAACCACACATATTCCATCTCCTTCTAGATGGATTATTTTAGCTGTTTCATTATAGATGAAAGTAAAGAAGCTGGCAAAGTAGGCCTTCTCTTGCATAATACAACTTTTTGGCAAAGAGAAATGAGAACGTATCAGTGATCATTAAAGACTAGGTTGCTAAATTATGATTGGTAAATGAGGATAATGATTGTGCTGAAGCTTCAGTTATGGTACGAGAGGCTTAAAGGATGGTCAAGCACTAAGAGTAGTTAGCAGAGTTGAGTTCACTTTTGGAATCTTACTTCCATAATAACTTGTAATATTTTGCAAGTAAAATAAATGGAATAACAGATGGGCATTTGAATAGATAAAAAACTGAAGTTAAGAGCATTTTTAAGGCAGTTGTTGACTTTATATATTGCTTTGCCAGAAAGAAATGTGGAAATGCAGATATCTACACCAAAGAGTTTGTGCATAAAGCCATTAAGTATCTAATTGCAAAATCCTTTGGTGCTATTGGTTTCCAAGTAAATGGTTAGAATGCAAGCAGTGGTAGAACTAGTAATAGCAATCAAGCCAGTTTGATATGTGCTATGCACTTAGACCTTGGTAGCCATTATGCCCAGCGCTTAATTTTGTTACATGCATCCGTGAATGGGGAGGAGTACCCCAGACATTGATACTAGACTCAGCACAATTGGAGGATAGAAATTGACTATAGATTAAGCTGTTAGCAATGTCTGAAAAGAATGTATGTATGCTGCTGCGCAAACATTCGGTTTGATAGAATGTACTCAACGTGCTGGTTTACTTGTCGAAAATAATTATCACAGATAAAACAGTTGACGATGGATAGATGTAATGACTGTGGTCACTGCACTCTAGCATGTCATAGAAAATTCAGCATGCAGGTTCAAGGTTTTCGCACTACTAGAGTAAGAATTGGATAAAAAATGGGCTTGACACTTGCCTGTGCTACCCATCAAACTCTTGAACTGATTCATGAACGAAAAACTCTGATAAAAGTCTCACTTTAACAACCAATTCCTTTTATTACCCGTACCAAAAACATGAACCCCCTATTTCTCCATGTACTTTTGCGGAGTTTTTAAAGTCGGAACTAACAACTTCAAGTGTGACTCAGGTTGAACCTGGTCCAATCGTAGCATTTACTGTACCTAG
>JAULBW010004585.1:0-20340 GCA_032358265.1 Vaucheria bursata | reverse complement strand
CCTCCTAGAGATGCACTTGATACTATGGTTTTAGGAGCAGTCGATTTAAGTGGATGTGATGCATACAGACAGACAGATTATGTACCTTTTGATCCAACATTGAAACGTACTGAAGCTTCTTTAGAGGAAATTTCTACCGGAAAGGTACAAACTTACATATTCATGCATTATCCATACTGGTTCATTCATATATTCATTGTTACTTACGTGGATATTGATACATAGAGAGTAATAAAAACTCCGGGATGTTGGGCGAGTTCTGTGCTGTCCTATTCTAACATTATAATATTTTATTGTTTAATTTTAACCATTCAATTTCTCTTACTTTTCAGCCCTTCAAAGTGACTAAAGGAGCCCCCCATATTGTACTAGCTTTGTGCTTCGATGCCGAACGCATTAGAGAGGCAGTCGATTTCAAAGTAAGTGTTTACTACTCGGTAATTTATTTGTTTCACAGTACTTTTTCCCCTAATAAACTACACCGCCTACTAAATATAATGTTAATAAATGATTTATGTTACTTGGAAATCAGCGTTGTTAACACTGAGTAAGATAATTCAAAATCTTGTGAGAAAACAAAAGAATTACAAGCACTTTGGGAAGGTAGAAAGTCACTCGAGGTTCGAGCTAACGCAATTCATCAAGTAATCATGAAATGGTTTATATTGATATGAAATTGTACCATGTTGTTAGTTTTTAGTGGTGTTATTAACAATAATTCGCGTGAATGTATTAAGGTGTAAACTATGAAAATATTATCGACTGCATAGTAAAACAGTCCTATAGAGTATACTCGACTGAACATGTTTTCATGTCATTAACTTTTGTTTTTTTTTTCAATTTTGAAGAATAGTTTAACGTGAGTTTCTTGTTTACTATCCTTGTGTGGAAGATTCTTCTTTTGTGGATTATATGATGTCTTATTGCACTGCTGTATGTGAAACATTGACTTAAATCATCTTTAGTAGGCTTTGGCACCACGCAGCTCTTGATCCTCTAATTTGATTGGTTTGCTCTACTTGAGCTTACAAAACTTATTATAATTTAAGTTTGGTTTGTTTGGCATTTTGATTAATTTTGGTACTCCAGAAGTAAAATTAAATTCCCATATTTGATATGAAGTAGATAAAGTTTTTTCATATATAAAGCATAGTATCCAGACAGTTTTAATAATTTAAAATGTATTATACCCTCCATTAGGTTATGGAACTTGCGGAGCGTGGTATTCGTTCGCTTGCAGTAGCTCGCACCAATGAAATGGTAAGTAATTTTCTTTGAACTACCATATTACCTCAAATACATCCCCCAACGTGCGTGCAGTCTCGAAGCAATAATTTTGTATGGTAGTATGTGAACCAAAATGAAAATTTCCATCGAATTTAAAATCAATCAATATTTCAGGGCATACTTAAATCTACAATTATTTTATTATGAAATCTTGGAGATATCTTATGTAATTTGTTGAAATTTTAAATATTTATTTAAATATATATTAATTTTTTTAGGGTGAATGGGCAATGATGGGTATATTGACCTTTTTAGATCCCCCTAGATTGGACACCAAAGAAACAATTGAACGTGCAATGGCGCTAGGGGTTGATGTCAAAATGATTACTGGAGACCACGCGGTGAGCGATAAGCTTGAAATATTTATATTTGTGCAAAGTAGTACAGTATACTAGTAATTATTCAATGTGCAGCGACAGAATATGTTTCTAGAACATTTCCCAAGTTGAAGTATCAGTTGTATACTACAAGTAGTATACAATCGAGTTTACTAGTCATTACTGATGACATACTGGTATATTTTATGTATATATAGGTTATTGCTCGTGAGACTGCCCGAACTTTAGGCATGGGTACTAATATATTAGGCTGTGAGGGCCTACCTACCCTAGGCCCCAAGGGGGAAATACCTCCTAATTTAGGGGAAACATTAGGGGAGATTGCTATTGGATGTAATGGTTTTGCGCAGGTAATATTTGCTGTCTTCCTTTATTCAACTTTACATACATAGTAGCGAAATGAATTTTCATATCGATTTCACCTAGAATACAGTACAAACGTATAGTGGATGTATAGAAGCAAGCACTGCCAATTCTCATTTGAATTTATTGTTTTGAAGTTTATGCTATGTTTATGCATCAAAATGTACAAATGTTAACTTCGATTTGGTTGTTTCAAGTATGTAGGTCTTATGTATATGATCAATTGCAAACACTAGCATTCACTTCGGTTTCCTTCTTTAGGCTATTCTGTTTTTTTATCGATATACGAAAAAACGATCATTCTAATCGAGTTTAGATATATGGGTTTGGAGTTGCTGGTACTATCTTTACATTGCTCATTTTCTGTATATAGGTATTTCCTGAGCATAAATTTTTGATTGTTGAAGCTCTCCGACAGAAAGGTTTCAAAGTTGGTATGACAGGAGATGGTGTTAATGATGCTCCAGGTATGCTGTTTATTTGAATATATAAACTTATGTGAAGGTTTTTAGGAACAAAATTTCTAGTGGAGGGTAAATGCACTAATAGGATTCCAGTAAATCCTGGAAGAAAGAATATTTTCAAAAGAACAAATTATCAATTCAAACTGAGTTTGCACTGATATTTCGAGCTACTAATTATTGTACGACCTTCAGTAAACAGCTTATCAACCTTGACCTTGGAATTTGGTTCCAAACGAAAGGTCATGCTAAATTTTGTGTTTATGTACTCGAGAAGAATGATTTTATGCATACATTCCTGTAAAGTGACCTTCCATGTGGGACATTATTCTGAGAATGTTTTAGATATCTACTGATAAGCAACCCCCTCCCCATATAGGCGCCTATTTATTAATATCCCACCAAGCCATTTCTAGGAAAAAAAGACTTCTCATTTCGTTCTGTTCAATCTTTACCCAACACTATGAACTACACGTACCCAGGACTTTCCCGTTTTTTCTTATTTGCTATAATTTTATCAATTATATTTTGAGTAATTAAGCATATGTCATCCTTCACTTTTTTATTCCAAAGTAATTTTTATCTTGAAGTTTCAGTTGATTCATCCCACAATTTTTCGTTTTTTTCATTATTTGTATTCTGCTTAACCTTTTTCATTTTCATTTGATTTTTTAGCTTTGAAAAAAGCTGATGTCGGTATTGCTGTTCAAGGAGCTACTGACGCGGCTCGAGCTTCTGCTGATATTATCCTTACATGCCCTGGGCTCAGTGTCGTTATCGATGCCATTAGCATTTCAAGATGTATTTTTGCTCGTATGAAGAGCTTTATTATTTATAGAGTGTCATGTACATTTCAGCTTCTGTTATTCTTCTTCATTGCAGTAAGTTATTATATGTGGTGGGCGTATTTTTCATATTTGTGGTACTATATATTGACCTAAGATAGATTATATCATTCAACATTTGACTAGAATTGTAAAAATTATTGTCAACAAATTGTGACCTTTCATATCCTACATTTGCCTTGCAAAAGTGCAGTATTCTATACCAACTTAATTTTTTAATTTTTATGCCATACTGATATTTTAATTAAAGTACTTGTGTAATGAAGAGGGATGCCATTCGTTACATTAAAAATGGTCAGTTAAATGGACTATCGATGTGTAGAATATCAGCTTTTTTTAATCTGTCTTATGAATGCAAGTAATTTACTTTTGGAACCTTGACTTTTTGTTCTTTCAGCTGTTTTCAATGAAACCAAAAGATTTCAACGATAATCTCAATCCTGATGATATTTGGCCAAACTTTTGGAGAATGCCAGTTATAGCGCTGATACTGATGACTCTGCTCAACGATGGAACCATCATTTCTATTGCTTATGACCATGTGAGTGAACAACCAAAAAATCATGTTCTTGAATTTTTTTCTCGAAGAGTCCTACAAACTCAGGAAGCAAGGTCTGGCAATTTCTTCTGAATTGCTAATTAAACCTAACAGAGTACCAATATATCTAACTGTTGTGGCCTCAAAACTTTTCTTTTTGTAATTTTTTAGTGACAAAAGAACAATTGATTTACAGAACAATCCTAATTTCATGTATTTAGGAGACATGTAGAACTTTGAATTGCTAAGTAAGATATTGCATTAAGAGGAATACATTAGTAAAAAATATGGACACAAAAGAGGATTGATTGTAGGAAATTTATAGAGGCAAGTCGATGTCAGCGTGTGGTAAGTTATTGTTCAATTTGAATGTAGTGCAGATTGAATCGTAGAGATCTATGATACGGATCACTTAATTCATTATACAGCACATAGGTCGAAGCAAATGAAAAACATGCTTCCACGAATATGCATGTTAATTGCATAGTTGTGGGTATGCTGCTTATAGTTGGCTAAACTCGATGGAAAAAGTGCAGCCAGTGATTTTATGAGGTCGTGATGACATAGCAGTGTGATATGGATTTATTTTCATAACTGTTTGTTTTTCTCAGGTTGTGGCAAATAACCGTCCAGATGACTGGAATTTGAAATCAATTTACTTCATTTCAACTGTGTTGGGAGTGGTTGCTTGCTTCTCAAGTTTAATTCTCCTCTATATGAGCTTTGACGCTTCAAATGAAGACTCGCTGATGCATGCTTGGGGATTTGGTGAAATCGAATACGAATCTATTGTTACCATGATGTACCTCAAGGTTTGCATATTATATATACATGTATGCATTGAGTAGATATTCCATAAACTGAAACTGTCGGTTATATTAAAAATTAGCAGTTAATTAAATATATCATAGAGATATCAATATACATTAGCAAACAAAGTTATGAATGGAATATAAACTGTATTCAATTTTTCACAAAGTAGTTTTATTCCTTGGTTTAAATTAACGTTATTGTTATTGTTGCTTGAATGTTACTGAGTTATCTTTTCTTACGTATTATCCAGGAACATTCTCTCAATGATTAAGAAATAATTGTGGAAAATTTGTAAATAATAAATGGTATTTCTTTTTTATATGTCGTGGATATTATTCGAATAAAAAAGTTTTCTTGTTCTATTCGAACTTTGATAAATTTCAACAATTCTTAAAGAGCTAGGTTTCAATTACAATAATATGTTGTTATATTCAGGAGAAGAGGATATTTTATATAAATATACTGTGCGCATTGCTCTATTCAAATTTACTTGCTAACTTTTCAGCATTTAGCAAAGAGCTGATGTTCGATTACAATAACAATGTCGTTATATTTAAGGGAAAACGACAAGGTAGATTAATGTACTTAAGGGTTTACCGGGAAGAACAAATTATTCAATTTAACACAAATAGTGGCAGATATAATCATACTTACTCGAACTGTTAAAACTTGGCACGACATTCAGTTTTCATTAATCAATTAAGGCAATTGAATTTGAATTCATAGTATTTGGTTGGACTTTATTCTATCATTGCCCTGCCTATCTACGCTGTAACTCAGTATATTATTATAAATTTAAATGATTATTTGTATTTGCAGATATCCCTGAGCAACTTTCTCACCCTTTTCGCTGCTCGTAATAGAGGATTTTTCTACGAAATTCTACCTGGAAAATTACTCGTTTTTGCATTTGTCTTTGCTGTCGTTGTATCGACGATTTTGGCTGTTACGTGGCCTTTTGGAGAAGGAGCTAAACCAATCAATGCCGAGCTTACTGGTTAGTGATATATGCAATCTTGTTAAAAGGGGTACATGTTATATTAGGGGAAAGATACAATTTCAAAGTATATGCATACTATATTAAAAGTTAGGCTTTAATTTGCTACTAGAGTGGCTCCAATGTTGGAATCAATTCATAGAGTCATTTGCTGCATATTGTAGATCACAAGGGTTGTAGACAAAGTGAGGAGGAATTTTTTGTCAACATTAGTTGTTCAGAATTTTAGTGAATGCGTAGAATAAGTCATTGAAAAAATATGAAAAGGCAAACAAGTGCTATTTTAATGACTTTTCAGCTCAATGAATTGACTTTTACGTTGGAACTTCAAATTTCATAATAGAGGCTATAAAAATACTTGATTTTAGTGACCAAGCCTGTTTGTTAAAGGTCAGAAATTAAGAGAAACAAGCATATATTTGGCTGCTATAATTTTTTTGTTATTTGAAATTTCTTGAAAATTGACTATCAGCAACTTAAATAGTTTATATTTGTTTTTCTTCTTTCACTCAGTACTTGTATGGCTGTATTGCCTATTCTGGTTTGTAATTCAAGATCTGGTGAAAGTTGGAACTTATAAGCTGATGTTCAAGTTCAATATATGTGATATTAATCGAATAACCAGTTACGTTGAACATTACGATGAATCGCACTTCAACGATTCGAAGCATCCTCTTAAGAAAAAGACTGCCTCAAAGTAAGTCTATATGATGAAAATATTTATGAGTTTGACATCATTCATATGATATCTAGTGAAAATGTTGAAACTATAATAGTTGGATTTTTTTAAAATCTACCTAACGCATGTCAAAGAAAAAGGATGAATAAATCGAAAATAACTAATCTAAGAACATTATTTCAAAGTACATGAATGTTGCTTGGTGAAGGTTTTTTTTGGGCGCAACATATTTGGCATGCGACAGAGCTATTTTTAGAACTGCTCAGCGTAACAGAAGATACTAGCTACAGCTAGCTTTCACAAATCGCAGATTTAAATAAAGTTGTCAATTTATGGCATAAGTGTAACATTAATCGTGCGATTGATTTGCGGAACATTATTTATACTTGTTTTTGAGATGCATACGTTAGAATAGCAGGTTTTTAAAAATTGGTTGACTATAGCTGAACAATGTTTTAAAAATCTTGCTTGCTTTATGATTTGTCCAATACCTTATCTATTTGAATATAATACTAGTGTTTATAGTTAAACCTCGCATTTAGCCCAATGATCTGATGTTTACCATGAATACTGATTCTGTACTTTCTTAATTAAATTCATAGAATTCTCAATATGATTTATATGTATTTTAATTTTTAGGAATGGCCCCAATGGCTCCTTGGCTATTGCCGTATGATCCGAATTTCCATTACACATTATTCCCACTTCCCCCGAAACAAATAATCCCGTACGATTTCATAACAAAATCCAATCCTTGTCGTATTTCCCTTCCTATCTTCTCTGTTGCTGTAGTGGCTTGCCTGCATTTCTGTAGTTTTGCTGTGCAGTTTCATGAATATAATCCTCTTTTTGCAAATTTTGCTTTGCTTTTTATCGCATGTACAGAAGTGAACATTTAATGTAAATTTACGTAATTATGCACTACACTAATTTTTTAAATGGTGCTGGACCATGAATTTTAGGGTGTAAACTCTAAATTCTAGGTTATTTGTATGCTCAGCTTTGTTGACACGAATTCTTGGATGATTTTTACTTCTCCTGTTTAAAATTATTGAATTCAAAAAGCTTAATTGTTTTTCAAGGAAAATTTCTTGTACTGCTGACATTATTTTTGTACCTCTTAAATTAGTGTTCATTCCTATTTTTAAATATAACGGATTATTATTGTTGTTAACAGTTACCAACAACTATAAAATATTAACCCATTCAAAAAACTAAAAATTATTCTCGAATATTTAATATAATTTACTCAATACCAAAAGATTTTATCAATACATAAATTGACCATTCGAATATTCCACGGATGACAAAAATAGTTATTAGTATTTCAATTAATTTAAAAAATTTTTATGCAGTATATAAAAGAATACTTTTATCTTACAAACGTTTAGGTTCTAATAATGCATGTAAATGTGTACATCATTTTGCTAACAAAACAGTTAAAAACTCAAAAAAATTAATTAATACTCTTTTCAAAACATATCGGAGATTCCATTATTTATGGCTAGTACTAACTTTTAAATCAATGAGTGTTCAGATTTTAGTTCAAGTAAAATTGCATCAAAATATTTAACCTCCATTGGATGTAACAATTAATTCGAAAAGACGTTAGAATAAATAGTGAGCAGGCATTCGTTTAATGACATCAATAAAGTTGGTTTAGTCGAAATATGTGCAAAAACTATTCTCTTCATATATATATATGCGAAATTTAGTGTGCCCTTTCGTTTTCAACCGAATTCTTGGTTCACGGTAGATAAGTTCATGTCATATAGTTCAAGTCTGCTGAAGCATTTTCTCGACTTTTTTGCTGGCATCTAAAAAAACTTTTGTTCGAATTCAAGAATCATTAATCCTTTTGAGAGCATCACCAAAATCAATGCCAACTTGCTTAGAAGTTGTGTTCCAAACAAAAAACATATGGAGTTCAAACACAATATTGAATATAATCAGATACTATTAATTCTATTGAATGGATGTACTCGGCAAAATTTCAATTTCTGTATTTTCTAAATTTTGTGAAGAAAAGTGTGTGAAAACTTCTAATCTTGGTGCAGAGTCTGTGCTCAACTTCATATCAATTAACATCCTTAGGTTAACATAGCTGGCAATATTGTTTCAGCACAATACATGGAGTACAATATTACAACAAATGAAACTGACAAATTATTTGCAGAGCGTAAAACTTCTGTATGCTTTGTAGCTGTCTCTCAGATCTGTAGGTGTCAGGGCATACATCAAAACAGGCAAAAGTACAAGAGAGTAACAACTCAATTGTGCATTATATCTTGACCTGTGTTGTGAGAAGTGATTACATTTCTCAAACACAACATTACTAGTTTTTGACTTGTTGTATGACTAGCCACTTATTGAGAATGTGACTAGCATAAAATTAAAGAATGTTCCTAATAAGAACATCTGCAGCTAAAATAGAAAAAGGAATTAACTTACAATATAAGTTAATTCCTAACAGTAGGCAAGTAAAAGTCTTTTGCTGTGACTCATTTTGTATGCTACTGATGATTTTCAATCATGCCAGATTTCACATCAAATCTTAAGCAATTTTTTCTACTAAAACTATCAAGCAAAAATCAAGATGCAGATTTGTATTAGGTAGCTCAGTGAAATGAAAAAAAGCTGTAAGACCATAACTTTGTAATTATATCCTTGGAAACTTTTTCTTGGATGAATTTAATTATTGTAACCTATTTTTCAGCTTTTGAATACTTCTGAAAATAGTCTGATATCAAGCACTTAAAATATTTTTGGCTCTGCAACCATTTTTACCACAATTTGTATTTGGAAAGTGCTGCAGCAATCAGAGCTACAATTAAATTAATTCCTACCAAGCCAGTTAACTGATTGTATTTTCCTTGAAATGAATGAACAATTGATTAAATTTTCTATATGAACTTTATCATGGTTGTAAACAAGAAACTTGTTGATTAGCTCAAATAGAATATTTTCACGTGTTATGCAAAATAAAAAATTCTGCAGCAGAACAATATTGAAAACAAATTGTAAATACAGTTGTCTTTTATTCAAGCTAGTATCATCTAATATGGATGCTGAGTGCAAAATCTAAAGTTTTTCAAAACAATTAGTGCATCTTTAAAAATTAAGGACAGTGTTAACATCCTAATATTTAAATAGCTGATAAACACAACTAAACCTTAATGATATCTTTCAGTTACTTAAAATTAAGCCTTTTTTAGAACAATTTATTGCCATTCATATATTTCTTTTCACAGCATAATTTTGCATATATTCACTTTGCAGCTTTAACTTGGATCTGGAAGGTTGACTGTTTTAATTTTTATATTTTTGATTGTTTTACATATTAGTCATTTACGCTGAATAAGTGCACATTGTAACAAATATTTTGGATTCAAAGTTATCCACAAAAGTTTTAATTAGTTTTGAACTTGAAAAGTTTTATTTTTCTGAATTCAATATATTTTAAAAGTAACTTTTTTTGTTCCTAACTTTTATAGCTTAAGACATTTTTAAGTATTGTTTTAAAACAGTGTTTTATACTTAAAACAATTGTAAAAAATATTGACAAAACTGTTTTCAGGATTTACAATTTTAGAAAAGTTGAACATTTATTATCTTCTGCATTTTCAGGCTTTTCTTAGTGGTATAGTAAAAGATTTTTAAAATTTGACAAAAGATTTTCATGAAATGTTTTAGCTAACCTGTCAAGATGCAGCTGAGCAAAAAGTTGCATCAAAATTGAATTTTTAGTGATAATGATTTAGCCTTTACAAAGGCTTTGCTACATACTATAAGCAAACTGACTTTGTCCATAGAGTAATTGTGAATGCACTTTTAATTGATTGTAAGCATGTTTTTTGAATCATTTCTTGTGTTTGGTTACCAACACGTCAACTATCTCTTGCAAATCTTCAAAAAATGTACTGATAATGTAAAATGGGCATTTTTTAAATAATAAATATATTTTTTCTTAAAAACCTCCAATAAAATGTAAGAGTATGTCAGGATACTTGCTAGTCTTGCTATCTTTATACATTATTACAGTATAACTGCTCAACTACGTTTATCTATGTTCATCTCTGTTCACCAATTTCTGCCTATTTTTCAGTTATATTTTGCCTATACCTTTTCTCACTTTTTTGGCTCTTTTACCATGTTGCATCTATTATCTCAATTGTGCCTTGATATCAAATCTTCTATGTCAATACCTTTGTTATGACTTTTAATCAATTCCTTTGTGCTACACTACAATTTGCCACATGTTATCTTTCTTATGGTTAATTGGAAATCTCTTTGATCATTTTCTGAATAGTCATGTAACCAGTTTAACCATCAAAAGACTGACCCTATTTTCATCATATCCTCTTAAAACTCTTCTTTACCATCTTCTTCATCATTTTTAAGCTCCATTTCAACTGGTTGGATATTATTCCAGACTCATCAAGATAATATTTCTGCTTGATTCAGCTCTATGAGCAGTTACTCTGCTTTATTTATGCCAAAGGTAATTTCTAAGGATTACTTAAATAATTCTAGAATAGTGAAAAGCCTACCTTTAAAAAATACTGCATTTATTTATGGAACAAAAGGTTGAGCAAGTTTCAGTGAGATTCACCAGAGAGCCAATTTCAAGGGTACTTCAAGAGGTATACCACAGGAGCTAGCAGGAATATGTATATTTGTTAAGTCTTATGTTTTTGTATACATTTCCAAACTTTAATAAAACTTTTATACTTTTATTAAATCTTGTTTTTGCTTTGCTGTTTGCCCTCTTTCATACATCAGATTTTACTTCTTTGACTGAGCTACATCATCCATGAAAGGTACAAGTATATCATATTACTATATATTTCTTCTTCCATCTCAACAGAGTAATGCAGTGCAAATATGTTTTGCCATGTACATGGATAAAAATTAGATATTTACTTTGTTTTTCGATTGAAGACTGTTGCATCTGTCAAATAATATTTTTTGAATGGCATTTGCCCCAAATCATAGCAAATAATGTTGAATCAGTAATCAAAATACTGTTTAATACAATTATCTACATATTTCAAGAATGATATCAGCTTTTAGATTTTTTGAGTTTTATATCCTTGAATTTATTAATGTCCTTACCCAAGTATTTATAATATTTTGAGAGAAAAATGCATTTGTATGAAATACCAAATATATAAGAGGATAAAACAGTTATAACACTGTTACATTATGAACACATCAAAGTACATCAAGATGCTAACATCATTATTAAAATTGTATATTGGACTAAAGACTGTACTGCCATAATTTATGCTTGTTACTGCTACTACTTTCATTCAATATTTGCTAGGAACCAAACCTATTAACTATATAGGCCGAATCAAGTCATATTGAGCATTCTGTTAGGATTCTTGGATGAATGTATAGCTAAGTATGATAATATTTGGAGGCATCAGAATTTGAATCCAAGAACTTAGTGCTACTAGTCAATTTTTGTACTGCTGAACCATCAACTCCCAGAAGGTAGGGGCTGTAGGGGTCCTAGTACCTGTGGACAGGGCAGATATTCTGACATACACATGATATTATATTTGAAGTGATAATTTAGCTGTAAAAAGGATTAGTTTAAGTCTATCTGTTTAGTGCAATAAGCGTAGCATAATAGTAGAATGAGTTCCTGTAAGTGTTTTAAACTAGTTTAAAAGAGTACATGACTCAACAAAAAATATCTCTTGCTGCTTAGTTTTGCGTTGAACTATGTTAGGATTGGCTATTAATTGATCCAGTTTAGTTGCACTTGAAGATTTCCTGTAACTAGTTCATGCATAGTGCATGTTGATTTGTGCAGTTTATGCAATATATTTGAACTTGATTAAATTGATTTGTTAAGATGGATTTGAATTATAAATAAATTGTAAATTGGTGCTTCTACTTCAGTAGCCAAAACACAAACATAAAATTGCATGTTTGTCAAGACCAATTGTATATACGTATAATCCAAGAAACTAGAAAATAAAAAGCATGGAATACTATGTGTATACTACTATATCATTTATCTTATTGCCCATGTTGACAAGAGTGAATCTTGTGAACATTCTACAACTTGTTCCACATGCATACAAGTTGAATCAGATTGTACAACCACAACTCCCTGAAAGAACCGTACACAAACAGAAATACATACATGGATGACACAGCAGAACATATTAGATCCTGACAATGTTCTACTTTCAGTCTTGCTTTTTTGTTTTATTCTTTTTGCTCTTAATTCAACTTTAGTGTCAAGATACTTGTTTAGGTTTCCAAATCTTTGCCTTAATTTTATTCATTACACCATGGATTAATTTGTGTATTTTCAGTAGGAATTTGAAAAGCTGATTACACTGACTAGCATTTGACTTCTTAATTATGTGCATGTCACACAGTTGTTTTACATAGACTAGCCACACCATACATTAATGCATAGCCTCAATTGTTTGAATAAAAATGAGATATTTGTCAGGAACTAACTCCTGAAAAAATTAATTCTACTCTGTAGCTGCAGTATGATTTTCCTGATACTATGTTGAAGTTTCAGATTAGACTATGAAAACAAGTTCCAGTTTAGGCTATGAGAACAAGTTTCAGTAAGTGATATATTGTTGTGCTAATAAAATTATCTCACTTCAATCAGCACAGTTCAGGGTGTAACAATATATATATTCTGTCAGATTTCTTGTGTTTATGTTGCATGCTACATTCCTAGCAATATTACATTTTAGGTGCTATACATTCCGTAAACGAACTATTTTTTATTCCATACTTAATCTCATTTGTTTCAACAGATTTATGTGTGGAGATATCATTCTACTTGAGTTCTCACTACTGAATGAATGTTACAATAAGTAGACTTTCAGTGCTAATTCCATAGAAAACAGTACATATAATTGAAATACAAAAAAAAATTCTACTTGCTAATCAGGTACCATTGTGCAATGATTGTGCTTTTTACCACTTGGTATGTTGTATATTTAACATAAAGTACAACAAGTATATACAGTGAGTAATAAATTGCTCCTCACTTTGAAAAGCAGTTAAGAGTTTTTGAGTCTCAATGACACATGCAGAGTGAAAACTCATGCAAATAGTCAGGATCTAATCTGTTTTGTTGCAATCTGTTATGGAACTGTGACTCTATGAACTTTATTTGTTTTATATGTGCATTCTTGTAAAGTATCTTTTCTTACAGAATGTTTTTATTTAGTGTGTTCTTGTAAGTATGTTCTCATAAGTGTGTTCTTATATACATGTGCTCTTAAACAGCACTATGTTGACAAGATTTTTTCTTGGCAGCATATGAATAGGGATTAACATGTTACTGGCTGTGTATGTTTTCTTTGGATTTCTGGTTGTGCTTATTACTGATTACATGCCTAGTTGTCAGGAATTAACTTGTATCATGAGTTAATTCCTTTTTTATTTGTAGCTGCAGATATTTCTTTTGAGAACATCCTTTCTTTTGTGCTATTCACATTCTCAAAATTGTCTAGTTGTACAATAGTTCTTGAATTGCAAATGTTGTATTGGAGAATTGTAATCACTTCTCACAACACAGGTCAAGATATAATGTTTAATTGAGTTGATACTCTCATACATTTTTTGCCTGTTTTGTTGTACATCACAACAATAGTCTTTAATCTAGTGATTCCTAACATAAATATAGCTTTCATGATTTATAGCCAAGGTTTTTAAGAGGTCCTAAATGATGACATATCATTGCCTCTTCTGTTTATGCAACTGTAAAATCTTTTCAATGGTGCCAGTACCTTTTTTCAGTCTAGAGCTACTATCTAGTGTTAAGTTGATGTCAACATTCAAGAGTAAGAACAATTGTAGAGCAAAGATATCCCTCTTTTTAGTCATTGAATTTGATGTTGCAAATAATGAGTCTATACCAATAAATTTTTTTTGATAAGCATGAAGAAGATTAAACTTGATGCTTGAATAAGGAAAAAATGGTGTTGCAATATATACTCAATTCAACTGCATGTTAGCAAAGCACTGTACTTACATAATTACTTGTATACTTGGTATGTTTTTTTCATTTTTTGGTTGCTCTTAGTTCACTTGTTACAAGCACAGCCTTGCATTTTTATATAAAGGCTGCATTTACTTGAAACCTAATTTATTGCAGAATACAAGATTGAAAGTCAAATTCTCATTCTCATTCTAATTCTCACTCTAATAAAAATAAATAGAATATTTCCATTCCTTTATGAAAATGTAGTAGTATCATTGCAACTTGATGAATATAGCATATTTCATTCTTTTTGCATTCATATCCAAATCCAGTATTTTTACTTGTATTTGGTTGTACTGCAATACACAACAAAGCTTGAGCCTCACATCATGATGGTATCATGGATCAATGCATAGCCATGGCAGACACAACTTTGGGCTAGCCAAACTGAACATTTGCACGGATTTTTAAATATTTCGATTCATTTTTAGAAACTACATTCTGCACTAAAGTTCAGTCAGGCTTGCTCACAGTTGAGTTTTTTAGCCATGGTAACTCAGTCACAGCTGAAAAGTCATAATAAATTTGCGTAAATTTTTTATTATAGAAGAATGTTTTTTGTGTACATTTACATAAT
Source organism: Vaucheria bursata (assembly GCA_032358265.1). Taxonomy (NCBI): domain Eukaryota; class Xanthophyceae; order Vaucheriales; family Vaucheriaceae; genus Vaucheria; species Vaucheria bursata. Next base: position 5,407 of record JAULBW010004585.1, on the reverse strand, counting down.
CTCTTTTGGGGCATATTTCTGAGGATGTGTAGGCATCTTTCAAAGTTGTGTCTTTGGTATAGAAATTTTCATGGATCAGTCAGCAATTTATTGGTTAGCAACACATAAGCTAGCAATTTGTTGGCCAGTTATGCAGGCATTTGTTCGATGATGTTATTTTATTTAAGGGAAGAGAATACCTAGTCCAGAAGTTTAATTACTATTCTTCTATTTATTGAATACAAAATTCAGTATATTATTTTATTGGCTTAAATATAATGACATCACCGAACGAATGCAAGACCGCTAAGGTGTCTTCAGCGCGTGCTAACTTCAGGAGCCTTATATAGGAACCTCTCCTGTATTGCATAAATTGAATTTTCAATGAAGCCTAGTCGGAGATTAATTACGACCAAAGGTTATTTCCACCAACATTAAAATTCTTTAGGCCAGTAATAATCGTATTTTTTCCAGTGATGATGATTGGTTAAATATAAGATATATAACCACCGCATCTAAATCTCCGTCTCATTACATGATTTAACCTAAAATAGGCGCTTTTAAAAAGTCGCGTATGAAAAGTTGCTCTTAGTGCTGATTCTAAACTGTGTGGTTTTAATGAACTGTTTGCTTTCATTTTATATCAATTTAAATCGTTTTTACTAGTTTAAAAATTATTCATGGTGATGAAAGGCTGAATGACTCCATAAAAAATGAATTTTCTTGTGACCTTTCACTCGTGTGTTCGCGTGATCTATTCATAGAGTTTGTCCCGCCCCCTCTATCAGAGCTAATTGTTAAAATTCATTCTTGAAAGCACTGGTTCAGGTTTGTGTGGTGTAGATCAAACTTGTGATTATCTCGTTATCGTTGGTGGTTGGCGTTTCCTGCCAGCTCGTCAAAAATGTCGAAGTCTCCAGTGAAGGGAGATGGGGCGGAAGAGCCGATGGTGATGATTGTTGCAGGCAGAAAGCTGACGGACAAGGATATTCGAATGTAAGATTTATTATTACCTACTATTAAATCTCGTTTCTACATTCACTGTCAACTAATTCTACGAGTTCACTTCCATATATATCTAATCAATGACAGAGAGTAACTTCCATCTGTTTTAAGACATAACCCGCCAAACTTATCTGCATAACGTTCGAAACGAATTAGATTATATGAAACGAAAATTCTATTTATATTTCAATCGGAGTTACGAACTAAGTTTAGTACGAAAAAAACTTGCGGTTGAAATAAATTCCCTTCATATTAGGGTTTTATAAATCCTATTACACTATGTTCACATGGAAGCATAGCACTAGATTCGTGCTATCTATGATTTTTCGACTTTTCGTATGAAAAGTTGTGAATTCAAGACGAAAGATAATTCTCATTTCTATCTGCAATTTGTTTTAAACATTTTGGGTACATAGTCCATTTATCATCCAGATTAATTTCATATTTTCCTGTAAATATATGTGTTTATACCTCTATGTTTCATTTTTGGAAACTAGTATAGTTGCTTGGTCATATTAAAACCTTCATCTAACATTTCGGTATGTTAATGTAAAATGGGCTATTTTTAGGGAAACCCAGGCAATCACGTTGAAGCGTCGTATGTCGGATGAAGATGTCCGTGAGCGCATGCACACAGCTCGTCCGAAAGACCATGAGACTCTTATCCATAAAGTTAAGGAAGGGTTCGTAATGTCAACTGGACTCACGTCTGAAGGTGTGGATTTCAAAATTCTTCGTTGCTCATGTTACAACATTATTTGGTGAAAGCGTAGCAATGTCTTGAAAATCATTCTCAACTTTTCAGAAATAATGTTGAACAACTACCTTTCATAATATATATTTGAGTTTTCATTGAACTCAAATTCTCGATCATATATGACTTATTTACATGAAGAAAATTATTCTATATGTTGTCGAAAGCTGCTATGGTAAATTCTTTTTCATATGTGATAGCTTCAAAACTTGATCATGTTCCAAGAGAAAATTTTCTTTTGTACTTGGTAGAATTACTATTGAATTGCTGTCAGATTTGTTTTTTTTTGTATATTTAGTTCCGATACAACCCCTTGTGGTTACAATTGAACTGACCCTTAATAAAAAATTTGTATGTGTGCTATTCATGTTTAATACTTCTCAGGTACTTTATTTCATGGTAAAGCAGCTTATTTTAAATTTTTGCAGTATCCCTTTAGTAAGTTCTAGCTTTTCACATAAAAGAACCACCAGAAAATGATATTCGATCATGACTCCAAGTGAATACAAATGTTTCGCCATCTCTGCAAAATATTTGATGTACTAACATTTAAAATTCAATTACAGAGGCTGCTATTTTATTGGAAAAGTGGGGTCCCAATGCACTTGAGGTTAGTATGCCAGAAATTTATGCTTATCTTAGGCCTTTTTTGCTAATTAGCCAATTTTTCACTTTGCAAATTCCAATGTCTACATTTTATTACATGAATTATGCTAATTGTAAGTAAATGTATAATTACCATTCTGTAATATACCTAAAATTTACAAGATAGTAAGCACCGAAAGAAGAATATTTTTTCTCAAAACACTCAAATTTTTCTTTTTTTCAGGAGAAGACGAAGTCCAAGTGGTTGATTCTCTTTGAACAGGTAACAGTGTATGATTAATGATAAGGTTTAAACAGGAGATATATATTTTTAAAGTTCATAATTCTTGATGACAGTTCAGAGTTCGTCAACAGTTTTTACAGTTCACATTACATTTAAACAGGCTACAATTCATTCCATAGGTCATAGTTCTTTTAACAGATCACAATGCATATTACAGCTTACTGTTGATTAACCATAAATTGAATGACAGAATTTTTAATTTTGTCCTTTGCGCTGTGTTTGTCAGTTTTCTGCACCTATGCCAATGATGATATGGGTCGCAATCGTCGTAGAAGGTGCTCTTCAGGCTTGGCCAGATTTTGCCATTCTCTGTGCCTTACAAGCAATTAATGGATTTGTCGGTGAGATTTACAATATATGGTTCATTCTATTAAACTTTTGACTTTTAAACCGTATATTTATTCTATAGAATTCCTCGAATGCTTTCTGAAGATAATTTGTGTTGTTGTATATTTGCTTTATTGATGCAGTCCAGTGTTGTGTGCAATCTGTGTATGAGTTACTACCTGAATATGAACTTAATATGGAAATATATATTTATACTTCAACTTGAATACCAGTTTCGATGTGTTTTCTATTTCATCAATTTTTCATGACATCTCAGTTTTATTATCTATTTTACACATTTATCAAATTATGTATGCATGCATAGGAATAAAAATTGCAATATTTTATAGGTTTCTACGAGACAACAAAGGCAGGCAATGCAGTCGCAGCATTAAAAGCTTCTCTGAAGCCTCAAGCACAATGCAAGCGTGATGGGAAATGGCAAGTTATGGAATCTACTCTGCTAGTACCCGGGGACTTGGTACTCCTGGGTTCAGGAAGTGCCGTTCCTGCTGACTGCATTGTAAGCAAGAATTTTTCATTTGATATTATAGTTACGATAGTACCCTTCTAAAAGCCACATGCTAATTTGATAAGTTGCTTGGAATTGGTTCTTTTTAGGAAATATGCTTGTAATACTTTAGAATAGAATTCTGGAACTGCACATGATATTATAGCTTTGTTTACTGGGTTGATATACTTTACTAGTATGATTCTCTAGGACTACAAGGCATTTCAGCATCAATTATACTGTTTTTATTAGTTGATTGACTTACTTAATAGCTAAATAAAGGTACTATTTTAATACAAGTTTCCTGCAGGCAAAATTCACTATACCTAGACATTATATCAGAAACAAGTAATTTTTAAATTTGGGTTCATATTTATTCGAATAGAATCCCTATGAGGTTATACCTAGTGTAAGATTCCTAACAATATAATTATATTGGTTTCTATGAATTTCTGAACAAAAATTCATTTTTTGATTATTTGTAGATTAATGAAGGGCAAATCGATGTAGATCAAGCTGCTTTAACAGGAGAGTCACTTCCTGTAACAATGGGCAAATTCGACAATCCAAAGGTATAATCAGAAAAAGTTCAACCCTTCATGTGGTATAAATATGTCTGTAGGATATTTTTACCTTTTAATTTATTCCCCTTGACTCTGGCGACTTTTTCTTGCCTCTCATTCATTGATAGCCCATTAATGGTAGGCTTTGGTTCAATTGAGCTTGGTTGAAATTGATTTTTACCATCTCAGTAAAATTTTAAAAGCTTTGTCCAGATGCTATTGTTATTTTACCTAAATGCTGTTCTAATTATAGATTGGCTATTTGCTGAAAATTTATCAAAAGTTAAGATTATTTTTTATGTGTAGATGGGATCTACGGTGACTCGTGGTGAAGTAGAAGCAACTGTCGATTGCACTGGTATGAATACATTCTTTGGACAGACTGCTTCGTTGATTCAGAGTGTTGAAGGCATGGGTCACTTGGCAAGAGTTTTACTCAATATTATGCTTGTACTGCTGGGCGTTTCATTCGTACTTTGCGGAATTTGCCTTGCCTATTTACTGTCTGAAGGAGAATCTTTCAAAGAGTCTATTTCGGTAAGTGTTTTCGTGTGTACATATAGGGTTTACTTATTCAGTGAAATCTCTTAAGTTGGATAAATTATAACAAAAAAACCTTTAATATAATGGACAGCTGACAAGATGATGAACGGTTTCTATGCTACATTTGGTTTTCATATCCTAACACTTTGTTAGAGTAGACACTGGATACTATGTTTATTATCTCAAATAATTTCTGTTAGGAAAAAAAATTATTAAATGGGCATTAAACCTCTGACTCTTGTATGCGCGAAAATTTACAAGAGATCTGAATATATTGTTCATATTTTCATTTAGCGTCAAAATACGAAGTTGGACATATAAACACTCAACTGGGTGTCCATATTACAAGGTTTCTATGTATATAACAATGTTTATCACATTATTGTATGGTTATATATGTATAAATTTATTTGAGTATCAAAAATCAATGATTTTTACATGCCTAATTATTTATTATGCGAGTCTATATTTTTAACTGTGAAGCACTCAATTTGAGGTAAGGACCGTTTAAGTAGCTCAACATTTAATCTTTATAAGCTTATATTTCAATGTGTAGTAGCAGAACACTGATTGCTTAGCATATGGCTCAATGTTTACTATACGTGTGTCTGTATGTACCTTTATGTTGAGTTATATATTTAATATGCTTTTAATGAAACCACCAAAAAATAGATTCTTTGCAATTGAAAGTGTAACAGAAGGATTTCCTAGTTGTTAATTTTTCTTTTTGCTGACTTACCTCAGTTTGTGGTCGTCTTGCTTGTTGCCTCTATCCCTATTGCTATGGAAGTGGTAGTTACAACTACTATGGCTCTTGGTTCTAGAGAACTTGCCTC